>NQII01000642.1:0-20869 GCA_002778355.1 Clitarchus hookeri
CCCGAATCAGCTGTTTGGGCACATCCATTGTTTGCAATTTTGTCTGATTCTTCTTTACTTATCAGACGTGTTCTGTAAAAGATAAAAACGTGTCAGTAAAAATAGTTTTAAAAAATGTTGATGTTAATTAGTTAACATTTAAATTGTATCTAGGAAAGAAAAAAAAGAGAAGCATTCGTAAGTAAGAACCTGAGGACTAAACAGTAATAAGAGTGCTTGCCACTTAGTTAAATCATCTTTTTGCGTTATATTAAGTTACAAAATTTATTATATTACGATTTGGAGCAATTACAACAGACATACACGCATTGCGGATCCGATAACAGACATACACGTATTGTGGATCCGAAGGTAATAACAAAATTTGTCTGTTACAAATGCGCTCGTCATATAGCATCAACGCGACACACTCATATTAGATTCATAATTTACACACTTTAACACTTCAACATGTGAACCCCATTGGCAACACGCACGAATTAGTATGCAAATGATGGCATAACACGCAAATCGGTCCAAGATTATTTTCGGTTGTTAGAAATTATCAGAGTACAAAGTTTCTTAAATACTGACTCGAAAATAAAAGGAAAGACAATATCTACACATACGTTTATTTTATCCGAGAAATTTGCTTGACGCATTTTTAATAAGTACTTAGTCAAACAAACGCCTTTAGCACTAAGAAGCTGAGTTTCCTTTCGTGAAAGGTGAAATAAATCCTGATTGTTCAATAAATGTGGTGGTCTTGGTACAATACTTTGATCCGCATACATACAGTGTTTTATGAAAACACTGTAACACTTTTAAACTAATTTTATAAAAATTTACAAGTGTAATATGCTGTTTTATTTACGTGTCAAGTTACAGTAACTTTAACTTCCTTTTAGTGATTTTCGTGAAATAAAGATCAGTTTGTTTGGAAATACACTTGAAAATATGATATGAAAACACACATGTATAAACAGCACTCCCACAATACTTTTATACACGAATAACACCTACCTGGTACCGTCGAAATATATAACTCTTCCTGTATTCCACTTTCGTTTCCTGCGATTTGCGTGCAACCTTAGCCTGGCTTTCTTCCCTCGTCTTCTCGTATCGTCAACACCATTCATTCTTCCAGTGCTGCAATATGACTACTCAAAAGAAAAAACTAACAATTGTTCACATAGCAGAAAGCATTCCTTGGTTCCTTCACCCGGCTCAATGCACTTCACTAGGCTCTACTAACAGCCAGGGCGTTGGCTCAACTCGCACGCGTTTACTGCACACCCTGTGCGGCGAGAGGGAGGGGCTGCTAAGCGCGCCAGAGCTGGTCCCTTTCTCCCCCACCCTCGTATTCAGGCTGGGGCGGGCAAAGGCCCAAGAGAGCACCACCTGATGGATACCGAGCAAGTGCAAAACATGCCGCAGAAATACGCGTTTCTCTTGAAATTTATTGCGGTGACCCTATCATTTTACTTGTGCAAATGCTGTACAAAACTTTAACCCATGTTCTTAAACGAGTTTCATGCAACTTTTCTAAGTAAATTTTAAGATACAACAGCTTGAAAAAGCCTTTTTTAGCGATTTTTAGGACCTTCAAAATCATGTTTCCTTGGCGCGGGGTGCCTTGAAAATGGTTTGCAGACATGGACTGAAATGTGATTTCTTTTCTTACGAAAACAGATTGCGAACACGTACAGCAGTTTCTGAGAAAAACGTGTATTTCAGACACACTGCAATGCTTTTCACTCATTAGGTAGGCGGGCGCCTTAAGTCGAAAAGCTCTGTTTTTTGCATTTCATGAGAAAAGGGAATGTTATTATTGATCAACCATGACTCCATTTCCTTTTTCACTGCATACTTCGAGGGGGGTTTATTTTCTTGTAATGATTGGTAAGGCGCATTGTCCATAATAGCAACATACTTTTCCGGTAGGTTTGCCAATAACTGATTATGCATCCACTTTTCGAAGTTTGCAGAATTCATCTGCCAGTGGCAGTCCCCCGCAGCTCTGCCTATTGGAAAAATTAGAAGCGCATTTTCAATTAATCCAGTTTTAGCACCTGCATGAACAACAATTAAACGGTTCGAAGAGCTGCTGTTGGTTAACACACCACATTCAGTATCACTTTGCCAACATTTGTTAAATGTGATGTTGCTATCAACCCAGGTTTCATCAATGTAAATTATGGGGTGCCCCTCCATTTTGTAGTGGAGAATTGATTTCAAGTATCTACAACGCCAGTGGACAATGTGCGGTCTTTCCACTAAAATTTTCCGAGAACTGTTACACCGTTTCCAATTAAACCCCATTTCTTTCAGTATCCGCCTGAGCGTATGAACACCCCAAGAAATATCAATTTTTTTCTCTCAAAGAAACGAGAAGCTTAGGACATGTTTGTACTTGCTTCTGTACTAAGTAAAAATCATTAATTACGTCTCGGATTACTCTCCTATCAAATGAGTCACAGTGCACATTTCTTTCATGCGGCGCTTTCGGTGTTGCCTGGTGTTGACAGCGAACTGTTACAAGCATCGGCACCTTCTTTGCAAATTCTGGAAACATTTCTCATATAAATTCCAGTGTATTCTGATGCACATAGATTGGACTCAGATAATAAATGTTTTTTTTTTGCCCTTCAGTAGCTTCTTCGTCACATTTATTTATCACATGTCTGATCACCTCCCTCGCTTCGCTGTGTATAGTTTTCCCTTTCTTCCTATACTGCACCATAATATACCGCCCTGATACGCACGCAACCGACACTAACTCGTGACTGACTTGCTGAGAGCTGTTTCTTTTGGGATGACTAGTAGCGAGGGTGACCTTTTACTGTTACAGCCTATAAACGACCAGGGAGGGGGGGTAGCAAGGGAGGGTTTGCGGCCCCAACCACCAACGCAGCCATGCCTTCTCGTCAGCTCCCTACTATACACGGGTGTATGTGTTGTGTTGTGCTGCCACCTAATCGAGAACTTCTTCCTCAAACCTAGGAGTCCTAACACGTTTCTTCGGTCCACCATTGTGATGCTTTGGTTGAAGCTATATTGTGTCATGTAGGCTTTGAAAGACCTGTACGAACGTTTTCCTATTCGACTGCCGCCTGTTGGGATAACGCTGCACATAAATTCGTGATGCCTCAACTGTAACTCCGCGTGCCTCCCCATAAACATGCACCATGTCGACTAGTTCAGCAAACATGTATGGCGCCATAACCTCACCTGCACAGACACTACTCAATTCATCACTGATAACAACTGGGGACTGTCGTCTGCACCTGCAGGCCTGCTCGACACCGCCCTGCCCCGCACCGTACTTGTGTACTGCGCTTGACCCACACGTGCGTGGCCCAGGCAGCGTGGCAAATTCAAACGGAGTGCACATCATTTGACGTCTATAGCTTGGCAAAGAGCGTTTCTGGACACATGTTCCTTATATCAAAATGTTTGTCTCGGCGTGCCCTATTACTTTTAAAATAATGCCCAGCTATTTCCGAAGATCCATTTCAGCATAAGTCAAAGTATGTATGTATGTATGTGTGTATGTATGTAAAAGTAGTAGGAAAATGTATGTCCTGGGACAAGGGATGGAGGATGGGGACAAGACACAAGCCGAACGCCATCTTGGATGATGACACGAGGCAACCTCTTGCTCTGTCATTCCTTGCCAGTAGTGGTTATCTTGGATTTCCCTCCTGCTCAATCACTCCACCTCAGCACATCATGCTCTTGCATTCCATTTGGGGGGGTTTCTCATATTCCTGCCAGTCTCTCTCGTCTCCCACATTCTATCCTTCGAGGTTTTTTTCTCATATGCTTCCTGTTCTACCTCTCACCTCCCACATTCTAGGGTTTTCTCATAGTTCTCCCATTCTCTCTCACATCTCCACATTCCCCCAGTCTCCTTCCTACCTCTCTTGTCCATCCTATCTCTCGCCGTCACACACGTCCTATCCCACTCTCCCATCTCCCACCCAAGGGGTCTTTTCATATGCCTCCCTCTCTCGTCTCCCACCCCTGGGTTTTCTCAGAGTCGTCCTGTCTCCTTCCTACCTCGCATGTCCTATCCTCCTCTCCTATCTCCCACCCCTATAGTTTTCTCAGAGTCCTTCCGATCTCCTTTATTGTTCTCATGCTCTAACATTCCTTCCTACCTCTCATCTCTTGGGTGTGTTTTCTCAGAGTCCTTCCAGTCACCTTCCTAACTCTCTCTAGTCTCCCACATTCTAAACATCGGGAGTTTTCTCAAAGTCCTCCCAGTCTCCTACCTGCCACCCACATCCTATCCTCCTCTCCCATCACCTGCCCCTTGAGTTTTCTGAGAGTCCTTCAGATCTCCTTTATTGTTCTCATGCTCTTACATTCCTTCCTAACTCTCTTCCCTTGGGAGGGTTTTCTAAGCATCCTTCCAGTCACCTTCCTACCTCTCTCTCGTTTCCCATGTTCTATCCCTCGGGGGTTTTCTCAGAGTTCTCCCGGTCTCCTTCCTGGCAGGGACGAGTCTAATGCTCTGTCATTCAACCTGCGCGACACAGATCGAAAGCCTGCCTATGCATGCTAGCATAAAGTTCCACAGTGTGCACATGTCAAGTATTCCCTAAACCCACTTATAAGCATAGTTGTATGTAATTTCCGAACTGTTTAAGATACATCCACCAAATTCATAACATAGGTATTACCCCCGAAAATGAAATGGGCCATAGGGTCAAGTATACCCTAAGTGCACTTATAAGCATAGTTGGCTATAATTTCCGAATCCTTTAAGATATAGTCAACAAATTTATAACATAGGCATTACCCCGAGACAACGAAAAGGGCCGCAGCATCAAGTATGCCATAAGCCTACTTATAAGCATAGTTGATTTAATTTCCGAACCATTCAAGATACAACCACGAATTTCATAACATAGGTATCACCTGCGATGGCGAAAAGGGCCACAGGGTCAAGTATGCCCTAAGCACACTTAAAGCACAGTTTGTTGTAATTTCCGAACCGATTAAGATATAGTCACCAAATTCATAACTTAGACATCGCACACCCTAAACCCACTTTTATAAGCATAGTTGCCCACCATTTCCCACCCACCGAAGCTATAGGTATCAAATTCACATCATAAACATCTCCTCTGATGAAGAACAGAGTGGTAGGGTCCGTACTTACCCTTGTCCGAGGTTTGGATCCCGGTACAAAACCAAGATATATACACAGTGCCATGTAATTAGTATTTGAGGTTCTGAGGAAAACTAACAAAGGCAAGCAATGCCATTCCTGTGACAACGAAAATCATTCAAAATGGTACACTACGCATGATAAGTAGAATCGCTTACCAGCTGAATAGATGTGAAGTGGATGCGACGAGAGATGTTGGAATTATGGCCACCATAAAGAGTTATTTCTCACTGATGCACAACCAACTACCAGCAGATAAAATGGCAGTCTGGGGGTCCAAGAGGACTTTAAGGTTCCTGTCTATGCTAATGGTAAATTCGAAGTATGTATTCCACTAGCCATGCTGTTAGGGTTCGCTAAAGACTACAGGTACGAAATTATTAATTCCAAGCAGGACCTAGTTACTCTTGTGGCCAATATGCAAGCGAACGAAATCCTGGATACTGCCGCCGCGCTGGAAGCAACGGCGCTGGCGATACAATCTATCGAATGGCTGCTTCGCCACGTACAGGTAAAAATGTCAGAGTACATGAATTTTTTTTAATATGCAGATAAAGATACGAATATCGATATTGCATTTCGTACATGGGGTTTAGAAATATACCCGAGCGTACCACGCCCCATGAGCATAAATTGGAATGTCAAAATAAGTTTCACAAGCGAGAAACCACGCTACATAATAGTTTCGTTTCAGACAAGCAAACAGAATGCTGTCAATACAGACCATTCGAAATTCGATCATGCGAACACTATGTATGTCAAAGTATTCATCAACTCTGAGTGTTATCCATATGGAGATTTAAACGTATATTTCGCAAACGGAATGTACATAGTACCCAATAAAATGTACGCTGACTTTCAGAGATCCTACTATGGGCAAACGCAGTCAACGGCGCTGGAATCAGATGAGTCCATGAACATTGCTCCCCTGCTGGTGTTTGACATAAGTAAACAGGGTGATAGATTAAAGTCAGGAGTAATCGACTGCAGAATTGAAATGATTGCCTCGGAGAATTTCCCAGTCTACTCAGGTCTATGCCTTAATAATTCACGATAGACTGGTCACGTACAATGTGCGCAACAGAGTAGTTAAAATACTAATGTAATTTGTACCTATAGTCCATTCACCATCCAACCGTCACAATGTTCGCTGAATGTCACAGTGTGGTTTCATTATTAAACGCATCTGCATAGCATATGTAGATGGCAGCATAGCGACAAGTACATTTCTACCCCCGTTTCCATGGAGGACGCTCGGCAGGAAAAGTAAGGTGAGAAATATATGACTGAAAAAACACTATCACTGTCTAAATTGGGACTATGGCGATGCAGAAATCGATAAAGTACATGACATACTTACCTCAATGTTGGCAGTGGAGGCGTATGGCGAGGTCTTCGTGGCTGGCCCAGAGCAGAAGAGATGGTTGAGCATCTATTGTGGCACGAATGTAAAACTATGTGATCTGCAGACAAAGTATGACTGTCCTTCATTAAGAGCATTGAAGGATCTGTACACGAATACCAAACATGACTGTGATGCATGCAGGGTAGACCGGTCATGTCCTTCCTTGAATGCACTGCTGCTAAGGAAGTGGGATATGGAGTGTGGTACAAACACCATGGTGAGTGGGGACAATTGTAATTGCGTTTTTTCTAACAGCAGTCAATGTAAATAGTGACCCAGTGATGAGGTAAACCACTGTATTACTCGATACCATCATGGATGGGCTTATAGCGAAGCTGAACAGTAACACTCAGTATAGGGCACTGATGGACCTAGTGGTCAGGAAGCTGTATGCATCATCGGATTTCCGGCGGGCAGAGACATCTTATGGCAAGTGCATAACATGTTTGTTGAATGCAGTGTTTCGGGTACGTTTACGTTCAGGCTACGTTCAACTAATCACGGAGAGCAACATGGCAATGCTTGACGAGATGGTGCATTTAGTCTATGCGGGCATCAAACCTATCGATAACAGCAAGACAATGCACATGCTAGAATTTGCATAAAATGGGGTGTACATAGAAAGAAAATAGTGTCTCTCTCTCTCTTGCCACAGTAAATCTCTGGCTCTCCAAACATGTACTGGACGTGGTCAAGTATGGTGATTTTACGACTTCGTACCGATATGTTCACTTCAAACCTCCTGGACTGTCTGTGCAAGTGGAAAGCTGCAACAGACTCGAACACTGGGAGAGTCAAAACATTGAAAGCGAAGAGGAATGTCTAGCCCTGTACCCGACGCCATGCAATGTTGATGCGTGTCCCCTGTACTACCTGCGACCGGACATGAAGCTGCCTTGCACCATCACAGCTTTGATAGCTCGTGCAAACAAAGAGAATATATGTCATATTTGGATTATGCAGTCAAATTCATATGAGCTGTACCATCCCAACAGTGGTGTAATTACCCATTAGACTGAGACCTGTACGAGCAAATAGCACGTATCTACCATGAAGCGTGGAGCAGATATGTAAAAGACAATGTGTTCACTGCTTGCATGTGAAGTTTATTTGGCTACGATATAAGAAGCAGCGAGTGTTACATCTCCCTCACAATCATCAACAGTGCAGCATTCAGTAGACAACCACCACCGCAGTCACCATTAGCAATACGTTTGACACACATGACTGTGTACCAATTCTGCTGGAAAATGTGAACTTATACGAGAGGTACTTTATCGGGTATAGGCGGGTGGTGTTTGAACCAGAGCTTGCGAACGACCAAGTGCAGGTATGTGATGATGAAAATCATATGTGGTGATAATATGACACGTGGGATAATTTCCACAACTAAATTCTACCCTGCTACAAGTACGATCGGTGTTCTGTCGCTAATCTCTGACCAAACCGTTAGCTACCCGCAAATGGACACATTCTCGCAGCGCACGCAGAATTTGAATATATTACCGAACTACATCACGATAACAGGAAAGTGGACTTTTTCCTACACGATGTAGACACTGGTACAACCTGCCGGTGGATCGAAGAGTGTACAGGCCACATACGTACCACTACGCTGGAAGACTGCAGAAGCAAATGGATCCTACCCTGCTCGGCCAAGATCTGCTGTGTATGTAAGTAAAAAAAAAAATATTAATTAACTTAAATTAATGTCGAAGCCACGAGTATGGACAGCACGGTGGTCCAGGAAGAACTGACATGTCGCAATAAGTGTAAGTGTTGGGAAGCTATTTGTGACCTTGTTGCATGCATTCTGATGCTATTGGCCGAAGTTCTCAAGTAGTTGTGGCTGTGATGTTGCATATGAGAGAGCTGTATAAGACCCCCGTGTCTGGCTCGTCGCCATCAGTGATCTAGCAAAGATGAGTGTACCATTCCGACCAGAGACTGCCTACACCATTACGATGCAGAGGTCATACCATGAGGACTGTGACCGCATAGCTCATTGGGTGCTGGTCAATAATCCATTAGCATATGAGCACTTCAAGCAAATGGGCGTCTCTACAACATCCGGGAGATGTGCAGAAATACTATATGCGCACAGACACACCTCTACCGTGCAGTGAGTACGAGGTTGTAACCCATGCCGTGCTGCATGACACCATCAGAATTCATCTCCCCGACTACAAACCCCTCAGAACAATCAAATATGTCAGTTTCCACCATCAACATCGCCAACGACGACGACACCCAGCTGCCAGCCGTCACCGCCGCTGCCTCCCTGGTGGACACAGCATCACAACTTGCTCCAAGGCGCAAGCAGCCGGCGAGGGTGGTACCTGCCATCATCACCACCCAGTCGGAGGTAACGCCTACAACACAGAGATGGGCACCGCATGTCACCCGCAGACACCAGCAGAAACAACCTGCCGTCTGTCAGCAATGTGGCGCAGACATCGGTGGGTCCACATCATCTCCGGGGGTAGCGCCCAACCTGCATGATGTAAGTTGACCACTGCGGAGAGGAAGGAGGTACTGAGACGATTGTTCGCATGCCTTCTGGGTGCGATTTGAAAGAAAAAAAATGCATGTATATTGAGAGAGAGGCATTTGTAAGGCTATTTTTTTTTCAAGTATGTGTGTATACACACACACGTTCCATTAGGTTTGGATTAAATATAAAGTGTAGATTGTCAGTGCGGTATAAGTAGATATGTAGTGTGTGGAAGTGAGAGGAGGATTGGGGTTGTAAAAGAATTATAAATTAATGTAATCAGGTAATTAGGTTTTAAAGTAAATATATGTGTGTAATCACACGCACATGCACCCTTAGGTTTGTAAATAAATATATAATGTAGGTTGTCATTGCTGTATGTATGTAGTGAAAGAGGGCGATGTTCGTAAAAAAAACCTAAGTGAATGTAATGTTTTTCTATTTCACTGTATATATATATATGTCCATCAATAAATGTATATATTTGTAACTGTACTCATGTGTTCTTTATTGAACATTATCTGTCTGGAGTGAGGTGATAAACATACCCGAAGCACAAGTACTTTTATTCATTATTGCCATTATATTAAAGGTAACATTAATATATATATATGAACTGTAGAGGAAGAGACAACAGTAGTCAGTAGTACAGGTATCATTATTCTCTGTAGAGAGAGAGAGAATGTGTGTATAAACATGAAACACAAGTACCTTGAATAACAACATACATAATGTATTATATATGTATGCTGCAACTACTGGATCTGTATTAAGAGGAAGAGAGAGAGAGAGAGAGAGAGAGAGAGAGGCAGGCAATGCAGGGCTTGTTCTTGCACGATGTCGTGGTGGTGTGGAACGTCGAACGAGAGAGGTGGAGGTGGCGTCCTCTCCTTCCCTTCACCTTCTTGCACACACATATGCTATAAAAGGCTCCATCGTCCACCATTCCCTATGCAGTCTTGTGTACACATCTGTTTAGGTCAGCACTCCACACTGTCTTCCTCGTCGCCGACTTCTACGTCAACAGCATCTTCTAGTCAAGACATTTGGTAAGTGCATCTCTACTTGGCACGACTTCCACTCGTGTACAATTATTTTATGTTGTGCGAGGCTATATTGTGTTCGGTACTGAGCATCCGTAAAGCGACCATGTCTGTGTGCCTGCCCGGGAGGGAGAAAGGTGGCACTCAGTCGTGTGTCTGCCTGCGCCAGCGAGGGAGATGAGATGGTGGGGTGGCTCTGTAATGATGATGTCATCGTATCCTAATGCGTGGGTCGGGATGGCATCCTCAGAAATGCTGGGCCGAGGGGTTGGTGAATGATGGTCACACCATGTCTGGGCGGCGGTTTAGAAATATGCGATCGGTGCATGTGCTCCACCCTTCCTGTCAACAGCAGGCGTATTCCAAGACTGTTTTTTACTAGGCAGGTCCCTTCGTGAATGCTGCTAAGACAAACATACAACTGCTTACAATGATAACTCAACTAGACGAGCTCCTTAAGAGAGAGCTTTGCAGTGGTTACTTGAACTTACTATTATATGCTCGCAAATTACAGCATTGTATGTATAATAATAATAATATAGTCTGTATGTGCGAGACGACATTTGTTTTTTCTCTTCTTCTCGACTGAGTCAATCAAAACAGAGGCTTCTGTAGCTGGTAGGAAAGCGGTTAGCGCCATGCCGCCCGCTGAACGGAGTTGAAGTGCGGATGGAGGCGTAATGAAATGTAATGGTGTGGGGAGATGGGAGTATGCTGAGGTAACCTATGTGATGGTGATAGTTCTTTGTGAGCACAAGCATGCAACTACCACTATTCATGTAGTATGGATGTTAGGTAATTTGTTATTACATTCCCTTTATACTATGAAGGTACTCAATCGATATGGCTCGCTCTTACGAGATGTATCGTAGGAACATGAAGTGTGTGTTGATAGATTAGGCTAGTTGTGAGACACGTGTTTTCAGACTAGCTTACGAATAGACATAGTTCAATAAAGTTCCTCCTGGTCGTCTGGTGTCCAGCATCTGTTCGCGCGTTCCACCAGACCTGCCAGTCGAAACATCCTTCTTTGAGTTTTCTCTGCCTCTTACACGAGCAAGATGGATTATTGTCATTCCTCCTTTCCATCTTTCACTTCTTTCACATCACCATCTGAATCATTGCAGTCATCTCAGACGTCACTTTCTGCTTCTCCTTCCACAAAGCATCAATATTCATTGTCTAACACACTTGTGATGCAACCACTCGCACTACAGAGCTGTTTCTGCGATCGTGTGTTTGCCGATCGTATAAATGGCTTGCGCCATGAACGCACCTGTTCCCTTAACCCATTCAGGGAGGCACAGCACATGTGCAATAGGTGTGGGAAGGCATTTTATCGCACCGAAAAACTCGCCAACCATCCTGGAACATGCACTGGTCAGATCGGACAGGGCACTTCGACTCATTGCAAGTTCTGCAATTAGGGTTTTTCTCACACTTGCGATGCACGTCGCCACGAACGTGGCTGCTGGGCGAGCCCCGATGCCGAGACACTGGAGTGCTGGAACTACGGGAGACAGATTACCAGCACTTACAATCTACGTGCGCACAGCTATAAATGCAATGGTACCACCGCCCCACCACCAGGGAAAAGGGCCTATGTGACTGTGGCATCTGCCTCCCAGCAAGGGCCATCCAATGCACCACAGCCATACCATTTGTACCGTCCCGCATTATTGCTGCCAAGGGCCGATCTTGCCGTAGGTCTGTCACTGGTGCCAGCGAATGTAACGAGTCTGGATTTGTGGCGGAGAGTGTGTTTCGGGGCAGCATGAAGATGTACATCGCCGAGAATGCTTCGAGCCAGGCCATGGATATTTGCAGCTACCCCGAGGGTTTGAAGGCGAATATCATCGGCCAGCTGGAGCAGGATATTGAGGACCAGGGGGCAGTTAAATTTAATATTTTTCTGGAATGAGCATGTGGCAAACCGGAGCCACATGACAATGAGATGAACCAGCGCACCTTTAAGACTAAGAATGTGCCCTTATTCAATGCTGGCGACATTGAAGATGGCATGTTGGCCACCATTTCTAGATATGCCAGGAGGAGGACAAGTATATAGGGAAGGGAAGTGGCTGGAACCTCACCTTCGTGAAAAGGCTTCAGCTGCATGTCAATAGACTTAACTCACAGAGAGCTTTCTCCTAGATCGCCCTGCCTGCGCTCATTGAAGCCAAGAAGGCAATTATTAACCCACAAAACCGAGACCAGCAGTGCTTCAAATGGACGATTCTGGCACCCTATGTAGAGGATGTGAATGGTGGATGCATCAACCAGCACTACCATTACCTTGAGACACTATTTAACTTCAGTAGCCTAAGAGTTCACCATCCCTCTGCATCAAATACCCCTGTTCGAGAGGTGCAATCCAGGTGTCAGCGTAAACATCTACTCATATGACGACGATGATAATGTGGTCCTAATACGAGTATCGAAGGAAGAACTAGCTCACCATTCTGATCTATTCCTTATGAAGATGGAAGATACAAACTCACATTATTGCTACATAGCCGATTTCTCCCGACTGGTACACTCCCAGGTGACAATGCATCATAGTAATGTACATTTTTGCAAGCAATGTCTCCAGAGGTACGATAATCACCTACAAGTAATGGGGCCTACAGGTGCTGAGACACTGGCTAAGCACAGGAGGTACTGTAACGAACATGCTCCAGTCTGTGCCGACATGCCCCAGCCGGAGAAGAATGGTAAGCCTCCTGTGCTCAAGTTCCAGAATTATCACAACATCAATAAGGTGCCTATAGTCGTGTACACCGACTTTGAAGCCATGCTAGTGCCGGTCCAAACGTGCCAGCCAAACCCAGAGGCACCCTACACCTATAGGTACCAAAAGCACAAGCCCTACAGCTATGGCATCTACATCAAAGTGGATAACGACATAATACCGGCCTCCAAGACCTCCAGCCTCCCCATATGTGTGAAATGGTATACCAGGGAAGACGCATCGAAGTGCTTTATGGAGGAAATCGTGAGGATTGGCAATCTAGTGAAGGAAATATATAGCCAGTCCGAGCCTATGCATGTGCTGACCACTGGGGAACTGACTGGCTTCGCTCTGGCCACCACCTGCTACAACTGTTCCCGCCCCTTCACTCGCGATATAACAGCAAGGTGCACAACCACGACCATTTCACCGACAACTTTATCAGGGTGGCATGTAATAACTGTAACAAGCTCCGCTGTCACCCCAAGAGACTGCCAATCCTCTTCCATAACTTGTTATTCGATGCGAATTTTACTATTAAGAAGTTGGCTACGATATTCAGGACATATTTATTATCCCGCACACAGAGGAAAACTTATCACCTCCAGTAAAAGTTTGGACGACAAATTTACCATTCAATTTATTGATACATTTAGAGTTATATCTGCCAGTCTCGCAATGCTTGTGCAACACCCACCATCAGCCGAATTTAAAACTACAGCAGCCTTCTTCAACCCCGGTCAGCTCGAGTTGGTGTCTTGGAAAGGAGTGTTCCCGTACGACTACGTCGACTCGTGGGGGAATCTCGAAGAGCCACAGCTGCCGGGCATCGATGTATTCCACAACCGCCTCACCGAATGCAGTATTACCGAAGAGGAGTACCATCAAGCACAGATGGTATAGGCGACGTTTGGGTGTCATACACTGAAAAATTTTGCTGAGCTTTATTTACAGACGAATGTCTTGATACTGTGCGACGTCTTCGAGAACTTCCGGGGGCTATGTCTGTCCACTTATGAACTTGATTGTGTCAGCTACATGAGCGACCTCAGATTCTCGTTCGACGCAATGTTGTGCAAGAAGCAACTGGAGTTAGACCTTGTCGATGACATCCACCTGTTTATCGAGATTGGTATCCACAGGACGGTGGCCCAGTGCATCAAGCATCACATGGTGGCAAACAACAAGGATGTCCTTGCCATGTATGATGCCAGCAGACCATCTACCTACCTCCAGTATGTAGACGCAAATAACTTGTATGGATGGGCAATGTCCCTGCCACTGCCATACGGCAGTTTAGAATAGACCAGCACAGATATCGATGTTATTTCAGTACCGGACAATGATGTTGGCTACAACTTGGGGGTGGATGTAGAGTACCCTACCACACTTCACGGGGACCAAAAAGACCTTCCATTCCTGCCAGTGAACAAGTGTCCCCCAGAGTCCAAACAAAAAAATCTCATGACCACCCTTGAGACAAGGAAGAATTATATTGTAGATTACATTAATCTCAAGCAGGCATTGGGTCATGGGTTAAGGCTGAAGGCTATACATAGCATCCTACAATTCAACCAGGTGTGGCTGAAGCCTCATATTGAACTGAAGATGGATAAATGCCAGGCAGCCACGAACACCTTCGAGAAGGATTTTTACAAGCTAATGAATAATACTATGTTTGGTAAGCTCACAGAGAATAAGCATAAATGCCAGCATATGGAATTCGTATGCACCTAACAGCGTGCGAAGAAGCTTATCACCAAATCAGCTTTCAAATGGCGAACAATATAAAACGAATCTCTATCGCTAGTAAATTAGATCATGAACATATTGTATTTGATAAGCCCATCTACACTGGCTTCACCGTACTTGACCTGTCGAAGACTCTCATGTACCCCTTCCACTATTGTAATGAGGGAATGGTATGG
The DNA here is from genome assembly GCA_002778355.1 of Clitarchus hookeri. NCBI lineage: Eukaryota > Metazoa > Arthropoda > Insecta > Phasmatodea > Phasmatidae > Clitarchus > Clitarchus hookeri. The sequence goes on from NQII01000642.1 coordinate 14,760, forward strand.
TGGTAATGTGAGCCTGATATACATGGACACCGACTCCTTTGTCATGGAGATTGCTTGCCCCGACCTTAACAGGGACCTCACCTCAGACCCGACACTTATGGCCGAGTTCGACACCAGTGCCATCCCTCCCACTCATACCTGCCGCTCGCCCGTCAACGCAAGGGTGATTGGCAAATTCAAGGATGAGTACAGAGGCAATTATATGATTGAGGATCATGTAGTAAAGCGAGCTAAAGGGATACAGAAGAGTGTCGTACAAAATAACATCACCACAGAAGATTATAAACTAATATTATTGAACCAGCAAGTAGTGAGAGTACAGGTCAACAGCATTAGGTCGCACCATCACAACATATATACTGAATGCATTAACAAACTAGCTCTTTCGTGGATAGACGACAGGCGCAAGATCCTGGATTATGCCATTCATACCGCCCCTCATGGCTACCATAAATAATAATAATGTTCTGTACATGCACCTCTGGGGCAGGCATGTATCATATACTAGTCTGTCCCCGGGAGAGTGAATGGGGCCGGGGTGCATAGTAGGAGGCAGTTCCTCACCCCAGGATTGTCAAAGCTGAAGCACTTCCATTCCCCTCTCCCACAACGAACAATATGTTTGCTGCTTTATTCAATTTGTTTTTTTTCTAGCAGCATACTATAGCACAGGCAAGAGCCATATTCAACTTGCCATGTATGCTGTTGTTGTTGAATGATGGTAGCAGTATGTCCTGCTGTGTGTATGTGCTGTTTCTGCAATCGCATGTGTGCATACTTGTACACTGTTCCAGTTGTGTGTTTTTTTCAGCATACTATTGCACATGCAAGAGCCGTATTCATCTTGTCAGGTATGCTGGATGGTAACTCTATGTAGCCTGTGCAAGAGGTATCCTTATCTTGTCAGGCGTGTTACCAATATAATATGGTAATGATATGTGAACAATTTCACATTCTACAATCAATCATGTACGTACTAGCGCATGGGATTTGTTATCTCTGTTGGTTCTCCGACCTGGGGTTGTGAATGTGAAATGGCATTCTAATCACACTAACACTGTAGTAACTAGTGATAGCATCGTACTTGCTTTTATTCACTAGTTACTGCACTGCCCNTCTACCCCTACTGTACTCTTCCCTTTTGCTGTAGCCTGTCTGTGTTCCTTTGTCCGCTTTTGATTTTTTTTAGGTGGGTCATTTTTCCCCTCCCGGCATTGTAAACCACCTGTACACAATACTTGCGGCAATGCTGGTGTTTCTTTTTCCTTATATTCAAACATGTACACAACTTGTTTGCGTATAAGGAAATAAATTCCGTTGGTGTTTTAGCTAGCATAGTGTACTGCCCCGGTCCCAAGCACAGGAGCCATACCTGATGCATGGTTATGCCATGTGGACTGTAAAGTGCAAGGGCAATGCTGCGAGGGTGGTGAGAACGAGAGTGACCACACTGCTGCTGTGTAAGTGGCTAATTAATCTACTACTTGTCACAAAACGAAAATGTTTACCATGTGCACGCGAGTGCTGGCCACATCCTGGCCCGCACAGTGAGGTAATGTGTATAGTCTGCTTCGCCTTAGGTTGACATCGAGAGTTGGGAGTAGGGCATGGGAGGCGAGGGAGAGAGAACAGACGGACGAGAGGTAGGAAGGAAATCGGGAGGACCCCAAGGGATAGAAACTGGCATCCTGGTGAGGAGCTAGGAGGGAAAGCACTGAGAAAACCTCACACCACATGGAATGCAAGAGCATGAAGTGGGAACATTGAGAATGGACCAAAAGCAAGGAAACTGGGAGAACTCTGAGGTGACCCCCCGAGATAGAGCCTGGCATCCTGGCAGGGAACTGGGAGGGATATCGTGGAGAAAACCCTGGCATCCTGGTGAGTACCTGGAAGGGATAGCATGGATAAAAACTCCCCCACACAGAATGCAAGAGTGTGAAATGGGGACATCGGGAATTGACCAAAAGCAAGGAGACTGGGAGAACTCTGAGGCAACCCCATGGGATAGAGTCTGTCATCCTGGTTGGGACCTGGGAGGGATAGCACAGAGAAAACTCTGGTGTCCTGGCAGAGACCTGGGAGGGATAGCACAGAGAAAATCCTGGCATCATGATGAGGACCTGGGAGGAATAGCCTGGCATCTTGGTAGGGACCTGAGAGGGATAACATGGTGGAAACCCTCCACATGCGGAAGGGATAACACTGAGAAACCCCAGGGACCTGGGAGGAATAGCATGGAGAAAACCCTCCCACGGAATGCAAGAGTGTGAAGTGGGGACAACCAGCATCCGGTAGGAAGGAATGGAAGAGCGTGAGAAAATGAAGGAGTTCGGAAGGAATTCGAGAAAAAATCCCACATGGAATACAACAGCATGGAGTAGGGACATCCAATGTGGCCACCATTAGCCAGGAATTACAGAGCAGGAGGGGAAACCCAACATGGCTGATGTTAGCAAAGAATGACAGAGCAGGAAGTTTCTGCATGATGTAATCCAAGATGATTGCCGGCTCGTCCCTGCCAAGACACCAGGTGGGCCACAAGGAACAATTTCTAACTACTGCTGGGTCTGCCAATACACACGTCTGTGTCGGCACTCGCAGTGCGCTGCAGCTACACTAGTGCGGCTGATGCGGTGGATGCGCGGCTTAGCAAACGGTCTGGAGGGCAGAACTCCGTCCTGCGTCAAGATGGTGCTGGCGCTATCTATTTCAAGGGCGAAAATTACATTTTCAGACGTCACGAATGTAACAAAAGACACGCGAAAAACATTGACACTATGTTTTAATGGTGTAGAGTAGACGATAAACAACGCTGTATGAACGCGATGCGCGATGAAAACTAGCGAGAACAAGAGTCATAACAAGACGAAGAAGAATTATTTTGATGTTAATAAACGATTTTTAAGACATTGTCCATACATACAAGAGGCCTTGACTTCTATTTTGTACATACATGCAGCAACAGTAAAAAAACAAATACAAAAACGTCGGCGTAAACGCGATCAGCGTTTTCAAAATATAATCAAATACGTATATGTTTTTATTCACGATGTAAAGAATAAATTCCTCTTCTTCTTCCCCGTCGCAGATTGTCGCCGACAATCGCAATGCAAGAATTTCGCGCAACGCACTCGACGCCGACGCACTGCTGTTTCGTCCTGATTGGCTACCGCTCATCGCAACGCATCGCAGTATTGTGGAACCAGCTTTACAGAGCAAAGTCATCTTTGAAAGAAGTTCGTTTTAGGGCTAACTTCAAAATTTAAGCACTTTACTCTACATTTTAATTAACAGAGGTTGAACTTCATGTAAAGACACACTCCTCGACGGTGCACAAACGTTGGCCCTCGCGTTACATCGACAGACAATATGAGCCGTTGCACTCGCGACGATGCCAGCACACAGACGACGGATACAACAATGAACAATAGCACTTTGCTCGCGTTGCTAGACGTACCAGAATTCTGGTATTTGTTCCAAATTGTTCTCATTCATGGTACGCATAGATACCAGAGTTTTGTTGGTCACAAGAATTTGCTAAAATTTACTGATGTAGCAAAAGTATCTGTTAATTTAAATGATTATCTATATTAAAATAAACGTAATTGTAAATAACAATTGCTTAAGATTATTTTATGTTAAATTGTACTTGTAGTTTTTAGCAATACGAGTGTTACATCAAACTATATGGCCATAAAGAATTTTAAAATAATTTTCGTATTGTTTTAGTTTTTGTCTAAATGTATCTAAAGGGAATTAAAAAATTTATTTTGTAAAATGAATACCAGCAACTAATCTCTAAGAACTCTGAATATCTGTATATACAGTGAAGTCTCGGTTAACTGTCACCCTTTTAACCGTCAGTTTCTGTTAACCGTCAGTAAACTAACACAAATAAAATAATAAAATTGGATTAAAAAACCTTAATAAACTAAAAATGAAATAGCTTTTTTCTCGCTTCATATTAGATCAAATTAAGCACATTATTGAGTTGAACAATACGTATACTGTACTGTAATACACATACCCAGTAAAAATACATTCTGTGTGGTGCGGAATGCGAATGACTCACGTTTGTTGTTTATGTACAACCTGCATATGTACATACTTCGGAGAATCGTTCCGTCTTCCTCACCACCCTGCCGGAATTCCTAGACACTCATCCGCCCTCCCATTCCTACAGTCAGTTCAGTAGCGGTAGTCACACAGTCAGTAAGTCATTGTCCTCAGTTTGTTGTCAAAGTGTAGTGTGGTTAAAAATGTCTGAGAAACGTAAACGTGTTGTATTGGGACATTCTCAAAAACTTGAAATTATAAAACGACTGCGTAAAGGAGAAAGCGCGACGAGTATCGCTCCGCTATATGGAATCGGGCGGACGACAGTCAATGATATGAAGAAAGATGCAGATAAAATCGAAAGTCGTGTTTCAAAAATGCAAACGACAGACGGAGATGTCAAACTAAGAAAAACTATGAAGCCAGCGAAACTGGACCAACTGGATACAGTAATGTATCAGTGGTTCATTCAAGCCCGCAGTCAAGGGATACCAGTTTCTGGGCCCATAATAATGGCTAAAGCTATCGATGAACAAGAAGCTTTCGAGATGAACAAGAAGCTTGATGGGGATCCTTCATTTAAGGCTAGTATAGGTTGGCTGGATAAATTTAAGAGTCAACATGGCATGAGGCAGTTGGACATATCGGGAAAAACTAATGAAAGAAATAAAATATACAAATTTGGTCAGAGAGCAGGTTTACAACTATGACGAAACTGGCCTTAATTGGAAAGCACTTCCTGTGAAACCCTTAGCCTCCTTATCGGAAAAATCTGCACCTGGTTTTAAAATACAAAAAGACCGCAAATGGTAGATATAGATTTCCTTTACTAATCGTTGGGAAATCTAAAAGGCTTCGAGCTTTCAAAAATATGAATTTAAACGTCTTACCTGCCAAATATTATGCACAAAAAAGTGCCTGGATAAGCCAGAATATATTTAATGAGTGGTTCCACAGTCTGTTTGTGCCAAATGTAAAATCACATTTAAAACCGATCGGATCGCATGAAGAAGCCATGTTATTAATGGACAATGCACCAACTCATCCTTCTCATGACTTACAAAGTGATGATGGAAAAATTACGTGCCACTTTTTGCCTGCTAACACTACCCCACTAATTCAGCCCATGGATCAGGGTATTATTGAAAGCATGAAGCGACGTTATCGAAAATGCTTTATTCAAAAAGTTGTTTGCGTTGGGGATGAATTAATAAGTGTAAAGCAGCTTTGGAGGTCATACACTATTAAAGACGCAATTTTTAATGTCGCTGAAGCCTGGCAAGATATACCAGAAGAAACATTAAAAAAGGGCTGGAACAAACTGTGGCCTGAGACTGTAAACGAGAATGAGGCCATAAACGAATCTGGAAATTATGAGGAAATTTTACTTCTGTGTCAAGGTATCCCAGGTGGAGAAAACACATCAATAAGTGAAGTAAGTGAATGGCTGGGAATCGACAGATTTGACGGAGGCTTTGAAATATTGAATGATGAGGAACTTGTATTAAGTACAACACAGGAGGTAGAATGTTTAAGTGAAGAAGAAGAGATTGATACACTCAAGGATTGACCCAAAATAATTAGCCACAGTGACGCTGAAAACATGCTTTCCAAGTGCATTGAATGGTACGAGCAATAAGAAGAGGCAGACACTACACAGATATTACTCCTACGTAAGATACGCAACACAGCAGCAACAAAAGCCTGTGGAGTATTACAACAAAGGAAAATGACAGACTTTTTTAGGTAGGATAATACTACTCAACATATACACAAATACACTGTATTCAATTTTGTTATTTTATCAACATAATAGGCATAAGTCTACAATATTTAATATCAAATACATATTGTGATATAGTGCTAAATACCGTATACATTATTATCGCTTGTATCTGTCGTGTCTTTGTGATGGAGGAGCGGGGGGGATCATTTCTGTTATCCATCTATTCTCTCAACCGTCACGGTGACGGTCCCGAGACTGATGGATAACGGAGACTCCACTGTGTGTGTATATATGTATATATATATATATATATATATATATATAT
>NQII01000642.1:21030-79887 GCA_002778355.1 Clitarchus hookeri
TTTTTATTAGAGTATCAGAATTTTATGGAAAATACCAGAATTTTACGGTGCACTGTGATTTTCCATACCTGGCAACACTGCGCTCGCCTTCCAACAGACTACATGCCAGAATGCCACTCGGAACATTTTGTTTTCCGCCACTCCGCTACTCCTTTCGGGCAAGTGTCCCACCGAGAGAAATGACTAGACTGGCTCTCAACACAGGACGGAAAAAAGAAAAGTTTCAGTTCTGTGTAAAATGCAAAAACCAATATATCTTTCAGCCGTTAGACACTCATATATTCAAACGCTGTACACGACCTCACGCACATTAAGAAGTCGTACAAGCCACCAAACAAATTAATTAGTACCCGAGAACCAAATTAGAGGTGAAATATCTTGCATTGTATGCATAATATTATCCAGACTGGTGACGATTGTTTCTCGTCCAAATAAAAATGAGCGCTGCATGTGCTTACAAGCATTGACGCATTTCGCGTATTAAAAAAAGTTAACAGAAAGACGTGAACATATATATTTATTACAGGTTGTTTGCGACTAACTAAGCACTTTTAAAAGTCCTGCTCTGAAGATAGTCTATTATTCTGCCTATTTTGCATCCGACTTCCATACCTATCGATACATCGGGCATTAGTGTTAAAACTCAAAATATGTAGTTTTCTATGAGGAACTTGTGTTGTTATTAACAAAATGCCTTACTCCAGCGCATTGTCAAGCTCAATTATTCCATGCAAAATTATAACTGTCAGTACTCGAGTTGTAAAAAAAAAAATTTATACATAACACAGATATCTGTACTGCATGTTATAGAGTAATTAATTAAAAAATCAGATTTTTTTTTAGTTGTAACACTGTTGTACTGAAGTATCGCAACGTAAAAATAGCATTACCGTGGACTTGATGATTTTACTAGTGTATCGATTAATATATTTCTGTTGGGACGGTAAATATTGTACTAATGCACAGATTCGGAATCTCATCTTCATAAAACAAATAGAAACAAAGTTTATTAAATTAAGCGTTCACATATTTAAATTTTAAACTTTTAATACACTGCGCACGTTCAGCTGGCAAAGCGAAGATATTCCTTTTGTTTCTTTCTTTTTTAAAGTGGGGCACTTGTTTTCTCTTAAGTGGTTTTGTGATAATAAGTGAATATAACAATAATAATAATAATCGCAGCATTTAGTGCCAACATTTCCCATACTTAATGTGCATACATTGGCTATACTGTGTGAATATTTCAATTCCAGTGGTAGGCGTTAAGTCTGTCAACATCATGGAGCCATCCTTGTGGCTCTTTCATCATTGGGACAACCGAGTTATGGGCGCCTGGTCTCGCACTCTCTATGTAATGGTATTTAAGCAATGACTAGACTTCATTCGTCTATTGTGAATCGCCCGCTTGTAGCGGGGATGCGGCAAGTATTTCTCCGCTAGAGCTGCACGAACACCACCGTTTCTTCTCTGTCATTCCGACTAATGTTCACTGGTATTCTATTATTGATAAGAGTTACTATATATGATGTGTATGTGCAGTTTTCTATCAATTAATCTTATAGGAATGGCACCACTTAAGTTCTTTTAGCTTTTCAACCTACGATGCGGTACGTTCACGCCAGCAGTTTGCGCCATCATGACGTCAGCGCACGAACCATTTTTGCCTCAGACCATACATGCAGTTGATGCGCAAGATCGTCCGCAAGTACAATAACGTAGGAGGTACATTGAGGCGCCACCAATGAGGAATCGGAACAACTGCATTGCGATTTGTTCAGATAGCAAAATACGGCCTCAGTTATACGCAATTTCAGGAAGGGAATTTTTTCTTCAAATGTTAATTGCCACAGTGCTTAACCGTGAGCCAGCTGCACCAACCTTATCTTTGATATTAAAAGTGGAATTCATTGTAAAGTCTCAAGGCTGAGCTTATATAAGTCTTTGTAAAAACTGTCTTATATCTCAATACGTTATTTCCGCTCCATAGGGATCGACGTGGTGTAGTGATCAGATTGCTCACCTCCCACCAAGGGATTCATTCCCGGATTTTTGCACGTGGGAATCGTGCCGGACGATGCCGCTAGTCGGCGGGTTTTCTTAGGGATCTCCCGTTTCCCCCACCCTTGCATTCCGACGCTGCTCCGTACTCACCACGCTTCATCCTCATCGGCTCTCAAGACCTCGATGTTAAGAGTCGTCTAAACCTCTCCACTCCATTTCCGCTCCACGTTTCAAAGTTAATGAATAAGACGATTTTCGTGAAGAGAGCGTGCTCAAGATACTTCCATCTTAGACAAATGATACAAGACTCAAACTGAAAAGAACCTTGGCTGCTAGACACAAATAAATTAATGTATTTTGTCACCACGACGGAATGGCTGCGCGCTTCAGGGTGGCTAGGAGTATCCTTATAACAAATTCCCTGACATTTCCAGGTGTACTCTCTGACCAACATGCATGTCAAAAATTAGAAATATTTTAATATTATTTCTTTTATTGCTATAATTACACATTTATAGCAATATGAATGCCTCAACAGATTTTTAATCTTTCAAATGCGGAACAAACCAAAATAATGCACAATACGATACTTGAAACAGCAATCAGCAGACGTGCTAGAATCCATTACATAGACTCTTATTTAACAGATTACTAGCCACTTGATCTAAATTCCTCTACTCCGTATAAATTTGCCTGACATTTCTCTGACGCTAGTCATCCTGGGTATTATACTTTCTCAGGGCACGAAAACGTGGATTTTCCCCCACATATGTAATTAAATCTTTAAATCAATCTAACAAATGCTTTGTTATCGCCATTTTGCAGAAATATAAACTAGTTCGGTGTATGAAGTTAAACAATAAGCGTCCCCCAATAAAGAAAGCACTGTCTCAAGTTACATCTACAGTGAACTTGAGCTAATACTAGTAGGCCAAAGACTCTGTTTACCAAGCCTGCAACTGCGGAGTTTAAATGGGGAATCAATATTAAATAAATTCCTTCTCAATGCATCAATTTTAAGGGACCCGCCTACCTGATGTTTTAACTGCGTTACTGTGTTCGAAATTCACGTTTTTCCTAAGAAACTATTAGACGTGCGTCCAATGTGCTGCTCTATGAAAAGAATACACACTTCAGACGAGGGATGTTGAGTGTTTTCAAGACGTCATGTGCATTTGAAACATCATTTTTGAGTACTTTAAAATGGCTAAAACAGGTTTTTTCAAAGCGTTGTATTTCAAAATATACGCGTCAGATACGTACAAAGTTACTCAAGGGTCCTGCATCGAACCTTCCTACAGACTTTCCTCCAATAAAATAACAGGATCACGCAACGCGACAAGAACACTGCACGTCAGTTCAGAGCCTTGTGCTTAGTGGCGAAGGCGTTACTTATCACGCGAGGCAGTGTCGCCTTTATCGCTCCTGCGCCTCGCGACCTCAAACGTGGACAATATATCCAGGTAGGCGGGAGCACTAACATTACATTTTAGAGAAAAATATCAAACACAAAACTTGGCAAGATTTCTTAACATGCCATTATTCCTTAAGAAATGTCACGTAGAATACACGTTGTTTGAAGCAGTTACATTAAAAATTATAGCACTAAAAAGGAATTTACTTTAACATTGTTTTTCCATTTAAACATTGTGGCTGCAGGTTTGGTAGGCAGCGCCAAGTTCAACTGATGTTAATAAGTGATGGAGAGCTGAAGGCGCTGGTGTGCTCCATATCATTAACGATTATAGTCCAAAGACGAGACTGCCGATAACGAAGCTAGCGGATAAGAGCCAGGGCGCTGACTCGGCGCCTCCAACACAGACACTTGTACATATTTGACACTATCGCGGGACTTGGAGTGGGAAGGCATCCTGCCAATGTTGCGATACAATGACGAAATATTTTCAACATTCGTACATGAATATCAAAATATCTGCGATTTCGACAAGATTCAGTTGAATGTCTTTTAAATAATCATATATTTAGTTTTAATGAAGAAAATACATGCTCCTCTGGGATCGTAGGTTTGATCTTAGTTGTGCTAGTCCGCAGTTTTCCAGAAAAAAAAATAGGTGCGTTATGTAGTATTGAATTGCTTCATAATTTCTTTGCTGTCTGCGTCCACCTCATCAGACAACTAACAGAATTGTGTTTTCTTTGCATTTTAATTAATATATTACATGCGCGCGTGTTCCCGATGCTGTTTGTAAGTTACATCATGAGCTCCAGTTTCACCCGAGCTTAGCGGATGTGTCCCCAGATATACCGTTCAAATGTACGTATGAGTTTTCTCCATTTTAATAATACTCTAAAGGAATACCTACATTTATGCGAACTGCTAACAAACCGATAAACCATCTCGAAATATCGTATTTTCCATAAAAACTCACAGCTGTTAAATTATACCAAATTATTGCAAACCTATACATACACCAAAAAAAACTTACAGTACGGGAAATTTCCCTTGTGCCTAACGAACATGTACTGTTATTTTGCATATTTATGGCTAAAAATTTTATTTATGGCAGATGTATTTCCCGAAATTCCAAAAACTGTGAAACCATAAAAATAAAAGAACACTAGAGCAGTTTTAATACTACGTAATATATGAAGATTTCAAAGAGATAAGTTTATTTAACGCGCTTGATTATACTGTTGCATGTAATTATTTTGCATAGTCTTTTATTTCGTTTGAAAATATTTACACACTTATTATCTTTCAAGACGTTATAAATATTATAATTTTTAAAGAGCTTCAGCATTTTTTCGCCACTTTTAATATCCATCAATGTTATTGTATTCGACAGAGAATGTTTTATTTGTTACTTCAGCGTGTTTACATACTGGCTAAGCAACATTAGTACCAGGTCGTAGAAGCGCTTAGTTTAAACGCCTTTTTTTTTTTTTTTTTTTTTTGNCTTATCAACTCTTAATTTTCGGAGTCTCTTAAGAATCCCACGAGGAATTCAAAGCAAGGGCTTTTACCTTGTGACAAATATGGCAAAAGGAATATGTGGCACCTCGTAACAAAATCTAATCTCACGTTGGACAGTTTTATGGTGTAGCGTACTGTGGTCATGTATCAAATTAAATTATTGTTTTAGCCATAGACACGTATCTTATTGTGCCACTGTGTGTGTGGTACAGTAGAAAAAGTATTTTTTGGCGGCCACAAAGTGTTTTGTTGGTATTCGCCCTGCCAAATTATTTGTGATGAAAACAAAAGTATTTAGTTCTCATCACTAAACTTTTGTGGCCACAAAAAAAAATTGTGGTTGCTACAAAAAAATTTTATGTTCATCGCAAAAAAAAAAAACCTTTGGCAGGGTGGCTACCAACAAAACACACTGTGGCCAGTAGTAGGAAAAAGTTCCCGCTTGGACAGGGTACTAGGGTATCTGAGCACGAAGCCACCAGCCACATCGGTTGATATCACGGTCGCACTCGGCGGCCAAGTAATTGACAAAGTTTCCCGTTTTACCCCAAAAATCACTTCGGAAAGCATCTATTGTGCCTCAAAATCTTTTCCCCAAAAATTTCAAAAAAGACAAATGTGTCTATCTAGTTCTCAAATGAGCTAAGCGGATTAGAGGCGCCTCAATGCAAGAGCCAAAATGTCCTCAGAGCAGCGAACAGATTCGAGACTCCTAGGGGAATGAGCCAAGTTGTCCTCAAGAGCAGTAAAAGCAGATTCGGGGCTCCTTGGAGAATGAGCCATATGGTTCTCATGGCAGCAAGGCAGACTAAAGGTTCCGAGCCAGGCCCAGTGGATCAGGTAGGTCAGCAGCAATGTTTGTTTACATTACTGACCCTCAACCATCATATTCAGGGTTGCCACGTTTTTCCATTGGAAAATTCCCTGACATTTCCGGACAAAAACAATATTTTTTCCCTGACCTTTTGCAAACTTTTTTTTTGTAATGATTGATGCCTTTGCATTGTAACACACTTTTACACCAAAATAATTCTCTGATCTTACGAAATTGTTTCCTACATAAATTGCAAAGAAAAATGCCTACAGTCGGTTCACGACTGGAAGAAACTTTTGAAAATCAACATTTGAAAAAACACCCTAGCTGTTAGCTACATGCATATAACATTACAAACAGCAGCGAGCGCGGATACAGTTATGCAGTCAGGTTGCCAGCACAAAGAGAGTAAATAGTTCCAAAGTTTTAACGTAATTGTTAATTTATCGCTTATAAATGGGTGTCGAAATTTTTTTATCATATTATGCCAATTATTAATGACGTGATGCTAACGTATTTAGATTTCAACGTCTTTTGCATAGTTACATGATCCCGCTCAAGGTGAAAGTAGAGCGGCCATTTGTTTACTAACCAGCGTTTCTTGTGTTGTTGACTGGGTGTGGTTGACACACGTGCCAGAGAATTTGTGCGATTATCTTGTTTAACCTATAATAATTCATTTATCAGTTTTTTTTTTTTTTTACTAATATCCGCTCTTTATTATTTGGTTTTTCATAACATACGATTTCAATTTGTGATAACTTTCTCGTACTGTTTCCTTTTGCTTCAGTAAACTGTATAAGAGATTGCTCGTAGTGCACAATTGATGATAGAACTGCCAAATATAGCATGCATAACATTGCATATCGCAGAACTCCCTGACATTTATCTAACTTGTCCGAAATTCTTTGGCAGTTCATAAAATCGAAAAAAAAAAAAAAAACTCTTAAAAATGTAGGGAAAAATTACACTACTAACTCCCAACCATTATGTTGGATGTGGGTGATCTGTAACTACAAAAAAATCGAGAAAAAAGTAAAAAATCGAGAAAATTCTTTAAAGTATAGGAACAAATTATTCTACTGACCGCAACCACAATGTGGACGACCTCAATTGCAGTGACCTTAACCGCAGTAAACTTGGAGTCAGGAGAGTCCATTGCAGCTGCACAAAAGGGTGGGATTGCTCAGTTTAGTAGCGACAGTGGTGAAGTGCTGTTGGGCATAAGCTGCTCAGTGTGTGCTTATTACCTTTTGAAAAAACATACCTTGCACAGCACAGTATTTGACAGAGTGGTAGTAGAGAGCGATGTTACCAGTTTGGTATGTATAGCACCAGCAGTGTCGCACTGTTTCTCTCCCTCCAGCGGTGAGCTTTTGGGTGAGCCCTCCCCTACGTTCTCTCTCTCAAAGCTGCATGAAGATTTATTTTTCTCATTTGCAACTTTACTTTAGTATGAACCACACACAGATTTTTCAGAAGTAAGCCTTAGTGAGTGATTATCCCCCCATCTTCTTAGAACTTCCTCTGTATTCAAGACTAATATAAAATAATTTTACAATCCCCAAATGTCTCAAGTTGAAAAAAAAAAGTTTCCCCCTTCTGCAAAAATCCAGGCTTCTTTAACACTTGTGACCGTTACCAGTGACCATCTCTAATGTTTGCATTAAACACTCTTAAAGTCACCAGTGTTTGATACTGCCAGGATTGCCAACTCGCAGGATATTTTAAACACGCTCATTTATTACACTGGCAGATGAAGAAAAAAAAAATGAGCAGGATTTCATACGTGTGTGCTGTTTATCTCAAAAATAGTAAACCTTCCATGCTGTAAATTATTAACTATGTAAAGCATATGACAAGAAATGAAAACAAAAGAAATGAAGACTGCATTACTAAAAAATTGTGAACAAATGAGTACCTTTTTGTGCATTCTGCATGTGTATTTACACAATGGATACTTTTAGCACGCATTGTGTGTAGTGCTTTTTAACACGGTTTTTGTTACAAGATTTTTGTTGCATGTAAAATTACCATAAAAGTGTATTTATTAAGTTTGTATTGTTACTAGGCAAAATTCAGAAAACATTTGCTATTTATTATTAAATAGTTTATAAATACAATAAATGTAATTTTTAATATATAATATACAAATTGTGTTGGGTAAATACATTTTTATCAAAAGTGATAACCATTTTCTAGCACCGTTTAGTACATCTGTTAAAGTTATAGATCCTGTGTATCTATTTAAGTGCTCCAATTTCATTCCACATATTTTTTTTATATTTTGCAAAACCAGTCTATAATTGAACCATTATTTTCCCAAATTATGCAGAGCCAATACCTACAATTTGAATGTAGAATATAAAAAATACGAAAACAGATTACAATATTTCAAGATATAAAGATTTTTTTATAGGTACGTATATTTTAAGAATGCAACAATATAATTCAATTAGATTTTCATTGAAAAACACAAATTAAAAATAATACCTTACTTTGAAAGTGTTGTTCCATATGTTAGAAAATATCACGATTATGCAACAAATTGCTATTACTAATATGTGTTGTCGTAAGAAACTGAATTGGGAGGCTAAATTAAGGTGATTGTGTCTGTTGCAGGATCCTGTAATTTTGCATTCCATGTTGAACAGTGCACTGTCAATAATGGACACATTGAACACATCCTGTAATGGCATTTTATGGCTGCAATGGTGTGTTTGTTCAGTATTTCAACATGCAGTAACACATATTTCCGTGTATTCTTCTATAGAATGTTTGAGTGTGTGTCCAGATTTTATGGACATTTTGTACACACATTAAACCAGTGCCTATCACTTGAATAATCTAATATTTAAGGACATCTGTTTCGTAAAAATAATTCCACACTGTATATTTCTATTTCCATTTATAAAATCTTCTGTGTTAAAATCTAAACTCATAACTACAAAAAACAGATGCTCAATACAAAAAAAAATCTAAACTCATAACTACACAAAAACAGATACTCAATACAATATAGTCTGTGCCCTACAGCAACTATGCACTGCATGATTGGCAACGCATGGAAAAATGAGTCACTGGTGTTCTAGTGAGAACACTCTGATACAAACCTGTGCAACTCTAGCAGTAACCGGCCCAGACACCGTGACACCGTCGGTCACAGGTGGCAGAGCTCGGACACCGTTAAGTCACTGTGACCGGCCACAACATTGAAGTGTTCCAGTGTGAACACTCCAATTCCAACCAATGTATTTCTAAGCCAAGCCACTGGTGACTGTCACAACTGCCCCAGTGTGAAAAGGCTTTAACGCACATACTTCTGATTTTTCACCAATCAGTTTAATAACACTAAATTCCATTACACCCTTCCTCTTTAACTGGTAGCAGACCAAAGCCCATTATGGGAAAAAAATTGAATTGTCAAATTCAAAGCTACGTCACCAAATCCTGCATAACAATGCATAGCCCAAAGTTGGCAAACTGTACAAAACTCAAATGTTAAAACAGTGAGCATAAAACTGAGATATAATTAGTAAAGATATTTTTGCCACCTTTAAATTTAGCAAGATAGTACAAATTCCCACTTTTTTTTAAGCCTGATATAGTCTATGACTTCTATCACTCTACACTATGAAAATTCTTCATTGTCTATTTAGGAATATATATTTATCAATCATATATTTCCTTTCTTCCCAATCTTTCCTAAAAACATTTTTCCAGTTTCCCAATTTTCCATGGAATCAATTACTTAAAATTACAACAAAAATACTATAGGTGTTTGTTAATATGTCAATTGCAAAAACAAAACAAACAATCATGACAAGCTGCAACAACACTGTTACTGTTTTTACTGACGAAGTGGTGAATGAAACAAAAAAGTAAACAAAACTAGATACTAACATGAAACACTACACATCTGCAACAGCCATATGGATAACTAAGAAAAATGAAAATTACATAAAATTTATTTCAACTAAAACTGTCCACCAGCAACCAAACAGAATTTTACACTGCCACTTCCATTTGAATGAGTAGTCCCAATAGAAAAATTCTGTCTGATGTGGTACACCCTGGAGAGGATACACAACATGCACGTGTAAACAAGTCTGTGTCTGCTCAAACTAACAACCTCAGACTTTACTTAAACTTTGTCTCTTACCTTTCAACAAGTTAGAATATGATTCAAACCAATCTTTTTTTTTTCCATCCTCAAAAATTATTAATACTTACTGCACTATAATTACATAATTTTAATTTCCCACTCTCATACATATATAAACCTATATTAGTGGTTTCTTTAACACTTTTGTGTTGCAATATATTTGCTAGTGATCAAATTCAATCTCCAAATGTTTGGAGTTTAATATTAAAATACAGTGTGTACATTTAGACTGGGTATACAATGACTTCATGTTAAATACAATGTTCATGTAAGCTGACTTGCGTATTTCAAAGAAACTGCTCAGATTCATTTCACGTAATGTAAAATGCACATTCATGTGAAAGTAAATTTGTCACTGTCCGATAAATGCAACTACTGTAGGTTGCATTTACAGAATAGCCAGGGTTCTTGGCCCATAATGGGGTGCACCTCTGCGCCAATGGCTAGTACCCATTAAGTACTAGCCACGCCAGATGCTATTTAACTCGGGGATTACAGGCCCCTCCAAGTACACAAACNCAAAATGCACATTCATGTGAAAGTAAATTTGTCACTGTCCGATAAATGCAACTACTGTAGGTTGCATTTACAGAATAGCCAGGGTTCTTGGCCCATAATGGGGTGCACCTCTGCGCCAAAGGCTAGTACCCATTAAGTACTAGCCACGCCAGATGCTATTTAACTCGGGGATTACAGGCCCCTCCAAGTACACAAACACAGTATGACAAAGACAAATCAGTGTCTAGTTTTTGCAAAGCATGTGATGTATGCACTGTAGGTCTACAATATGATCTTTAGGACCAGTCACAATAGGGCTGAAGTAATCTAGCCGTGTTGTCTTGTCATTGCTTTTCAGTGTTTGTTTTTACTTTTGTCATGTCCCTATTAACCTAGTACACATTTTCTCCCAGATTATATGACAAGTTGGGATACAGCTCGAGTAACAGGATAAACCAAATCTACAAAAATATAACTGCAGCTAAGGATTCTGTTTTCAGAAAATTAGGCACACATGTGTCTTTATAAGGCTGTACAGTGTAAACATGCTGTGCAGCCTCTAAGTGATTAGCAACTTGCAGCCTTCTAGTAGGAGGGCTACATAGGGTTTTATGTAACTATAAAGTCTTGAATTTTCAGGACATTTACACAATGTTGTAATTTGTAGATTAATGTTTAACAGGATTATAAGATTATGTGAATGTGGGTCAAAATTTGACAATTTGCAAATTCAATTAAATACCTCACTTTTTGAAACACTATTTAATTTTTTCATTTAGGTCAATCTCACTGTGGTGGGATGAATGGAAAAAGTGTAACTGTGCTCATGTTTCCCCCTTCCAGACTACTTTATGACATCACCGTGGCTGCAACACACTGCCCCTGCCAAGCTCATACAAGCCACCATTGTTGCTTTTTCCGTACTGAGCACACACTTGCATGTGTATGTTATGTTAAAATGCTACACTGGGCAGTTTATAGCTTTCACTATCATTACAGATAGACAAAAGGTTCAGACATAAAGAAAACTTGTTTCTTTAACCATGGCTACAAATAGAATTTTCACTTCCAACTACAAATTTTAACTTCTCAATTTTCAAAGATTGTACTGTATTATTACGCATAAAAATGGTTCAAATAAACAGTGACTATGGCAGTCTATTTTAAACAAAAACTATATGTAGTATATTTTCCAGTTGTAATAACATTATGTGTATAAATATTATAGCTATAATTTCATGGCATCAATAGAAGGGAAAACAGAGGTGACATGTTCCTCCCTTAAACTACAATTTGCCTCACTTGGCTTTATGTACAGCCTCTTTTGGTTTGACAATAACCATAATAATGAATAAGGTTAACTTATAACATAAGGCTCTGTAAATTATATATTTTTCTTTTTTCATGTGCTTTTATTTAATTTGTTGCAATTCTTTTTCTCTTGTTACAAGTGTATGGCTAATGATGACTACACACTAATCATAAAGAATAAGTGGTCGAAAAACACACAACACAATTTAACACTTTAAAAGAGAAAAGAGAATTCACAACAAAAACTTCAGTATTCACCACAGAAAATACACTGCTGGCCATTAAAATTCAAACACCAAGTAAGATGCACCTGAAAGACCCCACACTGTGGAAGGCATAGAGCAGGGTAGGACAATGATATAAGTTGTTCAGCCGAATGGCGCAAAACATACAGTATACCAATGGCGACACTGATAAGCTGTATGTAAGAGGAAGTCTGGGAGCCGCTGAAATGTAGTGGCATTGTTACCACCCCCCCCCCCNCTGGAGCGAGCATGCCACTTCGAAGAACTTGACAAACATACAAACAGGTTTCCATCTTTGACTACAGGACAATCAGAGCCTAACTGGACTGTGGATTATGCTGCTGCAAAATTGGTTCTTGCATTGGAAGATATGCAAACACAGTGCAGGAGATATTGAAAAGGGATACATTGAACACACTCAGGCATGTGGCACATCAATCTGCAGTATCAGGGCATCAAGTCCTGGCATCAAATTCTGCAGCTGCCATTAACTGCTCAACACAGCCTGCAGCTGCAATGGTGCATGAAACATCAGGCCTGGAGGGACGACTGGCACACCATTGTCTTCTCCGACGAATCCCATTCTGCTTGCAGCACCATGATGCTCGCATCCGTGTCTGGCGGCACCATGGCGCATGTCTGGCAGAGTCCTGCATTATGCAACATCAAACCAGTCTAGCACCTGTGGTTATGGTATGGAGTGCCATCAGATTCAAGTCCTGCTTGCACCTAGTACACATAGCGGGTACACCGAGAAGCAACCATTACTTTGCGGAGATGTTGGCGCCCTGTTGTAGACCTGTATCTTTACGGCCAGTCTGGTGCCCTGTAACCAACAGGACAATGCGCAACAGCATGTGGCGCACATCCTCCAACGGTTCTTGGATGACCACGCCCCACTGCTACCTCAGACTGTGCGATCACCAGATCTCTTGCCCATCAAAAGCATGGGCAGAGATACCCCAAATGGGCATTCAAAGTCTCTTGCTCTTAATGCAGTTGTAACAGTGGTTATTGCTGCATGTGGTGGGGTCATACAGTACTGATTTCCTCATGTTCTGTACGTCATACAGAGCTGCAAGAGTAATCATGTCACCTGTGTATGATGGGTATTCTGTGTAATAAATCTGTAAATCTGGTTGTGATAGCTCATGTCCTTCTTGGTGTTGTAATTTTAATGACCACCAGTGAATTTCTTCACTATATATAAGATACTACATGACCCACCATCCTCTTTAAATGAATCACCTGAAAACTAGTGTTAAGCACTGTCTTAGAAAACAGCAATAATTATTAAGAATCTGGGTCGTTTTGAAGGAAAAATTTTAAAGCTATGAAAACTCTACATTGGATTTCGTAAGGCCTACTTTATTGAAATTCAGGTTGCCTTTGTAATTAATATATTCTGTGAGGCATTCAGAGCCTTTGTTTACATGTACCACCATGGTATGTTCATCATACTATGACGTAGTAACAATGAGAAAGACCAATCAAAAGTAATCAAAAATTACATGTGGAAATCACACGGTTCAGCCATTTCAGTATGACTCTCTGTTACTTGAGAAAGAGCATTTATGGAGTGCAGTGTGTGCTGA
The DNA here is from genome assembly GCA_002778355.1 of Clitarchus hookeri. Classification (NCBI taxonomy): domain Eukaryota; kingdom Metazoa; phylum Arthropoda; class Insecta; order Phasmatodea; family Phasmatidae; genus Clitarchus; species Clitarchus hookeri. The sequence continues at coordinate 34,595 of NQII01000642.1, forward strand.
TCACATTCGTGGTTCATTGCAATTTTTACAGTGTGAAGTGTTGAATCTAATTACAATGGAAAATTACGAGTGTTTGTGGAGTTAGAACTGTTACAATAGAAGATACTATGTGTGTTATCAGCAATGTATCACTAAGGAGGCGTATCCACTGGGTACATGGGTGAGTAACGTCCATGCTGTTCGATAAGAAGTTTGATGGGCTGTACGGTTGCATTGTACTGTCACATATTGCATGTTCGCGTCGAAATTGCAGTGCTTGCATAATGTCCACCGTTGGCTGTGTCAAGCGCAGAAGACCTAACCTAACTTCACGATACGTTGAATCAATAGGGAGACAGGGGGTGCCAACGCACTTTTGGGCATCGGAACAAGGATTGTGAGTCTTGTGGGTCTTTATGACTCACAAGATTAAATTTTATTCTTACACAATATAATTATCATTGTTTAATCCTGTTAGTACTTATTGTACGTTTTCCGATGCACAGTGGCGCACCCATCTCCATTGACTCGTTTATTGTAAAGTTAAGTTAAGTTAGGCCTTCCCACATTTAGTGGGTTTAAGCAAGCAACCAGATTGATATATATTTTACATACATTTAACATATTATACTCCACAATTTCCCTGATCTTTGCACTCCCCACTATCACATTGCATAGAGCATACTGAGAATATTGTAATGCCCCCATTAAATTTGTATTTAGTGTGATTAGTAATGCAATGCAGATAAATACAATTTTCTGAAATTTTTTTGCAGTCTTTCAGAAAAGCTGCAATTCTTAACATTATCCATCCTTTAGAACTCAAATAGGCAATTTCAACGTCTTTAATTTTTTTTTTTTAAGTTATGAAACTAGACTACAGTTTTCTTTTAAAAAACGTCAAGCAATCTGTGTTGGACCACTTCATTAGCAACGATCTCTTAACGGCCTTGCCTACCAAGCCGGCAGCCACAAACTTCAAATGGGGAATCAATGTTAAAATAAATTCCTGGTAATAGAGTCAATTTTAAAGATAACCATTCCAAAAAAAAAAAGTATTCTATGTGAAATATTGGTAATTGTATAGAATAACAGCTTTTATAAAGGAAACCTAGTAGACTCACAAAAGTAAAAAATGGGTTCTGCACAGTTTACCTTTTTAATAATGAGGAGGGCGTAATGGTAAAATAAGTAGAACGTACTAAATAAAATAGATAAAATACGAGGAGTTCGGCCGCTTTGTTTACGTCGGACGCCATGGTGTTTGGTCCTGTTATGCTGTAGTAACATAAACAAATGTGAATCTTGCTGTAACCTTATTGGCTGTGGATGTGAAGACGTCACCATATGTTAGTTGCAGATTAGATGCGAGAGAGTGCAGTTCATGACAAGTGTTGTGTGTTTTTGCGCACTTGAGTTGTGACGTCCGAATCCGACCATGCGAAGGCTTGTAATTTAAGAATGGAGGGTGCAAGAACGAGTGCTTCTGTGCGTGACAGTCGTCTATATGGCGGGTGTTACTTGGACGTTTTAGCAGATTATGGTGTTCTGTCGAGATAAGTAAAGAACAAGTCATGCATGACAGTAGTTGAATTGGCCAAGGCCAGTGGAATTGAACCCGCCACCTACCTAGGTGAGTTAATTCATATACTTCCTGTATGTTTAACTGTTACTTTAAAACCCTAAAATCTTATGTTAGATTAAAACCCTACAATCATAGGCTAGATTAAAATGCTATAATCCCAGGTTAGATTAAAAATGTAAAATAGTGATTCACTCATCGTGGGGTTAAGTTAAGGTTATTTGGGCACATATTACAATATTGGGTTGACAAACGTTAAATTGAGATTTGTATTTTTTGTGGGTGTATTTTAAGTGATTTTACCCAACAATTTCCCTGATCTTCATAGCCCTCCCAACTATAGTATATGTGGTTTGTATTGGTAATACGTTAATGCCCCTAGTATATTTGTGTTCTTTTATTTTCAGAAAATCACCTATTCTATACAATTGCCTTAAAATTTACATATAACAAAAAAACCTTTTTTTTTTTTTTTTGCTTTAAATAATTTTGTCTAGCAATATTATTTGAGAGAGTGCCTCAAAATTTTCGTTTGAAATAGTTATCCTTAAAATTTACACAAAAAGAATGAATTTTGTTTAACAATGATTCCCCAAAGTTTGAGGCTGCCGGCTTGGTAGGGTTGGCCATTAACCCTAAGTTTATGCTGAACGCTTGAATTAAATTACAAGTAGAATGTTAGACTAGGTTTCATAATGTTCAGGTAGCTATATTGAAAGTCTGAGGTAAAATTTAACATGTTATCCCTAGTACGAATAAACATTAATCCAGGGTTTATACTGGTAGGCCTATTTCAACGGTTCATTCTTTAAACCACAATTAAGAGTAAACACCAAGGATTCTTTCAAAAACTCACTTAACTTTGACTGTCAATAAAAATCCAAGCATTGCTGTACTTAGGTGTTCAGGCTGTATCCACCACAATAAAACCAGTAATGTTTAGTTCTCGAGAGTTTCTGAACAAAATCTCATGAAAATGTAATTTGTAGCTTTTACAGTTGCTACAGCACACACACGCGGAGAGCCATTTGAAATTTTTACCTTAAGTATTCTTTAAAGGGGACGATGAATTAAAATAAAAGTCGGAGGAATACAAAGTTGCTTTCGTAAGAAAATATATTCTCGCTCTTTATTATGATCCTAATATTCATCTTAAATTAATTTCTTTCAGGAACAATACGTAAATTTAGCAATATAATACTCCAATAATTTTTTTAACAATTTAACTATCAACTATTAGATGCGACCATTAATCCAATAAAATCCAATTGTGAACTAAAGTAAACACCTGACTAGGTACGGCACGGCGTGACCAGTCCAAAAGGACACAAGCGTGCGGAATGCCGAAGTGCGGTAATACGTACACACTCAATTAGTCCATGACCTCCTGGAAACAGTACGCGTTAAAAAGAAATTCTAAAGAGGAAAAAAAATCAATTTTATGCAAAAATCTAATTAAAAAATTATTCTACGGTGATACTAAGCAGCAAACATTCAGGTTATGTTGCATGCGTCACACACATCTTGCAACACAACTTACTTTCTTGTATAGGAAGAATATGGTCACAACCTGGTGGGTACTGAAACAATTACGTGCATTTTAAAGGTCAAAATTCCAAATTTCACTAATCTAACAGTTAACTCATTTTACATTATGCAATAAAACAGCCACCGCCTTAGCTTAAAAACAGCGATTGCATTATAATAACAATACAAAACAGCACTACATTTTCCAAACGGAAAGTCTACGGTGCTGCGATCTTTCGGTTAAAAGTGATTCTAAACTCAAAATAGATAGCGAATATAATTATAAGGCTGCAATAGGGTTTGGAAAAACGTCATACACAAATATTTTCCTATTATTAAATACTCATTACTCATAGTTTACTAGACCAGGTTTAAAAGGAAAATTTATTATATAAAAACTAAGCGTTAAATTAGACTTTATGACATATACGGAAAAATATAACAGTGTTGTTCTCTGCATTTGTTTAAAAAAATTTAAAAAAAAAAAGCATTTCTAATGAGACATTAAGGTTACCTTAAAAATTAAAAGGAAATGTTATATTTAAAGTAAAATATTCTGTCGCTACAACCATTTAGAACACCAGTACAATACGTTTTGTTGGAGAGAAAACTAATATTTTAGTAAAACTTTCTGTACAGCATAGTTCGCACTTTTTCACTCAAATAACACTTATGGCATAAGTGGACGAATTGAAGGCGCATAGCTAAGAGCAGGTAAACAAGAGCATGCTATCTGCCTCGTGTAGACAGGCCATGAGAAATGTGAAAGGTAGGTCCAAGCCAGGCAGATCGACTACCTAAGGAGTAGACTCAGGAAAATAACTTGCACCCAAAGCTCGCACACAATCAAGTGAACGACCCGCCAAACTTCCTCGTGTATACGGTTCAGGTAGGAAACCATCGCATCCGTAGACAGTCGTACTAACTACAGTCAGGAGCTCTGCACTGCACAGTACCACACGTGTGTTCGGCTTATCAAGTATGTTTTGTTTATTGTTTGCTGATAGCACCCAGGTGGGGTGATGAGATAACAGTGAAATTCCTAGAACTGTATAAAGAAAGGGAAGATTTGTGAATCCAGTTTCACGATTTGTCCAAAAACAAAAGTGCGCATGAAAGAGCTTTATGTGAGATTTCAAAATAAAAGAAAATAGATGGATTCAATATAAGTGAAGTAAGTGGAAAAGCAAAATCAATGCATTCTACATTCAATGGCGAGTTAACGAAAATCTAGAAAAGTATGAAATCTGGCTATGTTTTGGGGGGTTATACGAAACAACAGTTAAATGGTTTCATCTCTTGAAGGAAGCCGTGGAGTAAGTGATGCTGAGACGAGACACCAAAAGTAACCTGGTGAGGTGGACAATTACTGCTTGGTCTGACACATCCACTGTCATCGCGACATCGGCCCACAGTCGCTGAACCAGTATGGCCCATGTAATAAGCACATAATACGTTCTCATGTGTGTCCACATCATTCTCTTGGGAAAGGGTCATGATCCGATACCAGGTGATATAACTGAGTGCCTGTGGAGTCCCTAGCGGGATCTGTGTAATTAAGGTAGGAATCAAGTGTTAGAATGTGTAGCAAATAAAATTATAATTTAAAACCCATGGGCAAATAATCGTTAAATTCGCCACATGCATATTTAATGAGTTGTAAAGNCTTAGGAGATTGCGAAGTAATGTCAGAATAAATGCATGCCACATGCATATTTAATGAGTTGTAAAGTAGCAAGGCTAGAGTATTTTAGGTGTTCTATATAAATTTCCGAGTGCAATTGTGTGTCTAATCAAGCCAATTAGAGACATGGGAAATAAAACTTTTCTTTCAACGTGACTGTTCCGGTCGTAGAGTGCCCCAAAACTTAAGAGACCTAAATTTCCCACTAGCTCTGCGAGCTACCACACTATNACATGCATATTTAATGAGTTGTAAAGTAGCAAGGCTAGAGTATTTTAGGTGTTCTATATAAATTTCCGAGTGCAATTGTGTGTCTAATCAAGCCAATTAGAGACATGGGAAATAAAACTTTTCTTTCAACCTGACTGTTCCGGTCGTAGAGTGCCCCAAAACTTAAGAGACCTAAATTTCCCACTAGCTCTGCGAGCTACCACACTATAATGTTTTATATTTAAATAAGTGCTTAATTAAGTACCCTTAACACTCTACACAATAAAGAAAACTCGTTCAAAATGTTTCATTTTTTTTGTGTAAAAGTTTCGGAATCTATGACAATGAGGTAGATAGTTAAATTTTACCACGGAATAGAGCGAGCTCTCGACAAAGACGCTGTCCGCCCCCACCATCTCGAGCAGACTCATTCCATACTTTGTTCTGAACACTTTCACTTGAACCACGTGGTTTCGAGCTCATTGTGCCCACTCTGACCGCCACAGTCATATTAACTGTACGAGCTGCACCGAGCCGCACCCACATCAGGCCAAGAGTGCTTAGTGCAGGTTGACAAAAACAGAACTTGCACATTCTTGGCAATAGGCACTACATGACTCAAGAGGTAATCCTACTTCCTTTATTAAAAGAGATAAGACTTGTAATAAATAGTAGGCAATCCGAAATTCCGTGCGCCCAAAGCCACAACCATTGGGCGCAAGGGCCTAAGGTTGTTTCGTTGTAGCAGCTCGTGCCGCAACAAACAATGTAACTCTCCGCCAAGTGGCATCTACTGGCCTGGAAGACAAATTTGAAGTGATAAGTGCCCCAAGGTGCGATGAATATAGAGCTGCATTTTTCTAAACATATCCCACAACTTCATCTATTTAAAAGCTACAGTCAGGGATGGGTTTTATTATACTAAGAGTCATCGAGCATGGCTACCCACGCCGCTTTGCTCAGATGGACTCATCCATCCATTCAGTAGACACCCAACTGGCAACACTGTAGCCAGTGAAATACAAACACCGCACAGGAAATGTAACACAAAATCTTTTCAATATAAAGCGCAATAATGTATTCAATGTCTATTTATAAGACGGTGATTAGGTTTTCATAAAGGGACATTGCCTATATATGCGTCCATCATAGTAACATTTAATTTAGCACGGTGACACTCCCCGTCTACTTCACAACATCCACCTTAACAGACATTAATTAATCAACAGGACTGTCACCAATGTGATTCATTTATTTATAAAATTATTCGTCATTGCAATAATGTTACATTGTGCGAATGTCATGATTTAAATATTCGGCAGTTGACGTCGGGTCACGCCACTCGTAACGGGAACTGAAGCAGCATGGTTGTCAGATCTGCAAACCCCCTCAGTACATTCCTTTAGGCTCATATCACTTCATTGTAATAGTAAATTAATTAACTGGAAGATTTGATTTATTTTATTACTTTTAAGTACCTAGGGGATAACCACTTGCATAATCAACAGAGAGCTTAACGATACCGCATTTCCGCACAACAACCAAGCTGACTTAGGTCATTTTCACGCTAAGGCACGCCAGGACTTACGGCAGGCCATAAGTGCTGGCTCCATTTCTTTTCCTATTCACATGTCCACTTCTTAAACAATAAACAGCTTTACAAAATTCAGTGCGTGTTGGTTAATTGTCCTCGAGGATACATAGGGTGCTATACCCCTTATAGTAACACCCACAATTTTCTAATATATCTCATGCATACGAGACAGTCTACAGTCTCGTCATAAAGTCAACGCATAAGTAGTGTAATATTACGTGCGTGACAACTTCATCAACAAACTGACGGATACATCAGGGGCCCCTGGGCCATCGACCGTATGACCCACAACTCTCCGCTGAACTATGGGGGCAAGCAATTCTACACTCAACCAGCCCTGGGTCACCTCGACCACATCAACTTAACTACAATAGGTTAATATAATTTACTGGAACTTTTATTTAGTTTACCAAAATGATTCCCCACGTTTGCAGCACCCCTCCATCCGCTCAATTAACTGACCCCAGAGGTTTAATTACTATTGGAAGATTTCGCACCATGCTTGGCCTTTTTGTACAGTAACGGCCGCTGGTAGGCCTTGCTAGTAAAGGTCTGCTTTAATTTGCATTGTATACATGTAACTGTGTACACTATTCAGTAATACATCCTTCGTTTTTAAGTTAAAAAAGTAATATTAAGACATGCTGGGGAGCCTGAATACCCCAGCATTATATTATGTTTTCCTGTATATTTGTACCATGTGTGTCAGGGGATACCATCACGTCGTCGTTCGGCCTACGGTCCTGAGAACCTTGATTTCGTCCTCACCCAGTGAGTTAGCACCCATTCTATTTGAAATAGGAATATCGTGTAATACTTAATTTATCTTAACATAGTTGTGGACGACGTCCATGTTATTACCCCCCTAAAACTCAAATAACATTAAAAGGGTTTGCAAACTGACTGTGGGGTAAATAATGCCTAAAAAACACATGCGTGCAAATCCAGAATAGAAAGGACAGTCGGACTTAAAATTCTCCATTTGTGCTGCTTGATCAGAAAGAATGTGGTCCGTGCCGCCATTTTGTGGCATAGGACAGATCCACGCAGGCAATAAACTCTTATGTTACATCCGACCGTTCATCAAGCGTGCACAACATCGGGCGACCGCGCCACAATAAACAACCTTACCAGGTTATACATTCCACGTGCGCGAGGAGCCTGCGAACAGTAAATGCTGCTTCTTTCCGGGAAGATGGTCCGCGATTACAACTAAGGTCAGGGCTACTGTGTTGCATTGACAGCATGTTCCGTGTGCAACCGCGTCGTGTGATATTCAAAAGACTGTTGAGAAATAGACAACAATCCAATTGTACCATTCGCCTGTCGGAAGTGTGATCAGTGTGGAAAACCCCAAACACTCCATCCCTTCGACATATATAACATATATCCACAGGTATATGCAGGGGCCCGTCCTACCGAATACAATGTACACTTCCTGCCTCCACTCGCTTCCACAATGGTTGCCTAACGCTGCACACAATCCGTGTGTGCAGTGGTTGCCCCAGACTCCGTTGTCTGTGCTACATGCCAATGCGTAATACATACGAGTTGCTTACACCACACAGAATAGATTACCCTGTGGCACCATCAGTTCCAGTTCTTGCAATTCACGGAACAAAGGACAACATGCCAGCCAGAACTCCCAGAGCACGAGCTTAAGCCAGGAACTGGTGAGTACCAAAATGACAACCAGGGTTGAATGTGTCGGGCAGATAATCGTGTGAATCCCGAAAAAAACATATATAAATTCCAAAGAGTGTAACACGAGTTTTCACCCATCATGTGTGCCTGCAGGGGAATGGAAGGCAGTCCACGAGGGAACGTTTAAGTGTAAACAGTGTCAACAAAAGTACGCAGCCCAATACAGGACCATATCTGACCCCACACGTATAAAAAGTGACAGTGACATGTTCGCCCTACCTGTGCTGAGATTACATAACAAACAAACACAGCGAATTGAACTTGTGCCAACCATTCCCGCATCTTAGGGAATGATAGGATCCGGCTAGACACAGTTCGAAACACCGGGGTCATCAGCCCCCAAGTACAGGTCAAGCCTAGCAGGGCGGAATAACATGATACCCACCAAAGGTTCAGACACTCCCAAACTTTTCCAGCCAGGCAACTGAGCACAAACGCGCGTTCCTCAAAGAGTACACTACCCGATTACATCGGTACAGGGTTAACTAGGAAGAGTGGATGAGTGTCATCGGGAGCGAAATGCTCGGGGACGCGAAAGCATGGTTGAAGTCCTCCACAGAATACAACATGTCCTGGGGACAATTTGTACGGATAGTTACGTCCTCATACACGATCACGTATACCACAGTAAAACAACAGGTCGCCCTTTTTACCGAGGAACAAGTCGCCACCGAATACCTGGACACTTAGCATAAACCGAAAGTTAAATCTAGCTGACAGACATTATCCACATCGCCCAGAGGAAGACGTGATCGAAACGATCGTAGAAACGGTGAGACATGAATACCGACCGGCCTTACGGCCCATGGTGTTCAACAGAAAACAGCCGTGAGTGTGGCGCGAGACACGGCGAAGCGCAGAACGGCAAATTTTAATGTGCGCAGCAAAGGCGGGTGGGCAGAGGCGCGGAACAATACTGTAGAAACCCAGATATCCGATGGGAAGAGTGGCATAAGGTAAATCCCAAAATTAGTGACGTCAATAGTTGGAAGGACCCAACAAACCTGCCTCTCTGCCGCATATGTAAGGACGAACAATAGCACTAGCATAAAATGTACCCGAATTGGCAAGTAAACAGCAGGGTAACAACACAAATGAGGAGGGCAAATTGGGACAGCCATCCATATTTTCCTCCAAATCCTTCATTTCCTCCACATCCTCCATGTCCTCCACATCTACCACACCTGCCATGTCATCCACAACATCAACATCCTCAACTAGATCCCTGTCAACCTCCTACTCAACATTGTACCCTTCATCCATATCTTCTACATACTCCAAGTCCTCCACACCCACCACATCCTCCTCGTATTCCACATCCTATATCCTACACATCCTTCACTTTCTCCATGTTATCCACGTCACTCAAATCCTCCATGTCTTCCTTGTACTTCACAATATCCACATCCTCGATGTAATTCACATCATCCACATCCTCCACATCGTCTACATCACCCATGTCCTACACGTCCTTCACAGCCATTATGTGATCGACTTCATTCACCTCCTCCAATTCCACATCCACATCTGCCACGTCTTACCCATCATCCATGTAAACCTAGTCCTCCACAATCTCCACATCGTCCACTTCCTTCACATTATCTACATCCTCCTGCTTTTCCTTCTCCAAGTCCTCCTTTAGAACAGGTGGCGATGCTGACCAGTGGTATGTCTGGAGGCAGCAGAGTTTGAAATACTCTCCATGTACACTGGAGTGCAACACCAAAATTGCAGTTTTGTCATGCATTGCTCACACCAAGGGCAAAAATGCCAGCAACACAATTGGTCAGCCTTGTGGCCATATAATTTAGCTTCACATGGAGAGCCAATTGACATGTTTTGGTGTTGGTCACAGGATAGACATCGACGAGGTTAACCAGGGCTGTTTGGATGTTATATTGCCCGGCTCCATTACTCAGTGGTGAGCTAATGATGAAGGTCGTCCGGTTGACAACCTAGGTGGGTCCTCGTAATCCTCCATTAGTTTGTTGATGGGTGTCACGTACTTAAGGTTGCAATTTTTATATCTGATGATGAGGCTGTAGGCTGTCTCGTACACCTGAAATATGCTAACGAAATGTGAGTGATGCTACAAAGGATGCCCTACAGTGAATTGAAACTTATTTCACTAGGTTGAGCAGTTTATTCACTGTTCTTGTTACAAGTGAATAATGAATGAATAGTGGATCATAATGGACCCAGCACTTAAGCTGTGAAAAACACATGGTCTTATGTTGAGATGCGATTGCGTTAAACTCTACAGTGAGAGTGCGGGTGGCTCTCCCCTCAGTACATTAAATATAATACAAATGTTCCGGTGACTAGTATATTACTATTGTAGTCAAAATATTGCAGCATATATGCAGGTACTAAGGGGGCTCGTGGAGCGGGTGACCAATGCCACCGGTCTTGTCTGGGTGCTGAGACGAACTGGGGCGTGCCACGTCCGCAGTCGCCGCACGTGATGAGAACCGAAATCAAACACCGAATGATGAAACATTACATGAACACTCTGTGATACTATTATAATGGTAAAAAATTGTACGAATTAAATTAAAAAAATTCCTGACAACCCCGTTTATTAACAAATGTCAGCTAATGTTTAAGTTGTTAAGTTGATGGGTTGTCACTACACTAAATTTTTTGTTATGTTGGTGTGTGCCTTTAAAGGCAATCTCAAGTTTATAAAAACATAATTACTCTGATATAAATACATCTGAAATAAGTTATTACATTTTCTCATAAAAGTGTTTGCATCTCACTTGCGATGACGTGTTTGAATAACACTGGCTAGTGTTAGCCGGTGGCTGTCTCCTGAAGGGATGGATAGTCAACCTATGCAAAGGGGTGTGGAATGCAATGCTTGATTGGCATTTATACAATGAAAAACACCCCTGGATGTAGCCGTGTATGCGGCGACTGTGTTCAATATGATTGTGAAAATTCTGTAAACCACTGGATAACACTTTGGAAACCTATCTCTTCAGCTCTGGACTAACGGTGATGCATTCATCGTATATAGCTGCGCGAGCTGGGGGGGCTCCACGACACAATTGCCAATTCGCTCATCGGCTGTGGCTTTGGAGTAAACACCATTTCGGATCGCCTACCCACTTATTAAAAGAGTTACCTCTTGTTATACGTGAGTAGGGCGGTCTCTTGAGTTCCGTAATCCTTGTCGGCAAGAAGTTGCAAGTTCCGTTCTTGTCGACTCGCATACGAACTCTTGGTCTGATATGGTTGGTGCGGCCCGGTTTAGCTGGTGTAGTTGTTGTGACTGCAGCAGTCAGAGTTGGCACAAGGAACTTGTGGATGCATGGTTCACGTCAGGACTATGGAGCTAACCAGTTAAGGAAATCTTCGCTGTTAATCACGTTTAAATTTTGATATGTTCGAAAACCTTGGGCTAATGGTCCCTGTACACCGTGTCTTAATGAGGTCATGTATCGTGACCGACGTCGGTGGCTAGATAGGAGATGTAACATACACACACTCCCGAATTTTGTAATTGATGGTCTTATGGGGCTATCGCCCTTAATATGTCTGTAAATCGGGAATAAGATACTCATACACATGGTTTTCAAGAAAATACCAGTTGTATTTAATAAAGTCCAGAATGATATGGTACACAATCTGTAGCGGGAGGGCAGCAGGAGGCTCTGCACCGGCCTAAAATTCACTTAGAAAGGTGTCGATGGATGCAAACAATAGATTACCTTGTAAGGTATTCCAGAGAGTCTATGAAACTACTCTGGAAGGGAGGCATACTCGGGGATTCTCGAAATAGTTAAATAAAAAAGTTCTGGTACTATTAAAGTGAATTACAGTGATCGTAATTGAAGCACAAAGTTGCTTCACGCCAGAGCTGTGTGATGCGATCTGTACTGATGCCAGCTAATCTCAAAACTAAAGAGGCAATGGTAGTTGACCTTATCCGCCAAAACAGAATATACCTCGATAACAGATGTGATGTAGGAAAATAATGGTTTGGTGAAATGCTCTCCCTTAGTTGGGAAAACTATCTTTGCTGTGGTCGAGGTTGCCCAGGGTTGGTTGAGTGTTGGATTGCCCGGCGCTATAAACCAGTGGAGAGCTAATTATAGGGTCGTTCGGTCGATGCCTCAGGGTGGCCTGGATTTCCTCTGTACGTTTGTTGATGATGATGTCACCCACTTATTGTTGCACTATTTATACCTCATGGCGATGCTTAATGCCATCTTGTACGCCTGAAATATACTATGAAATTGTGGGTAATGCTCAAATGGAGTAGTAACGAACATTTAGTCGACACAAATGGAACTTTGTAAAGCGGTTTTTTCACTGTGCTTGCTTGCATGAAAATGTATCCAGCACTTACGACCTGCCAGTGACCTCAATGTGAAATAAACATGGTAGTATGTCAATACGCATTAGCATTAAGCCCTCTGGTGAGAGGGAGGGTTGCTCCCCCTATGTTCTGTAAAGAGATAGAATTAATGTACCGGTTAATTAATTTAATATTGTAGTGAAGTGATTTCAGCATAAATGATGGTACCGAGGGGGTTCACGGAGTCGGCGACCAACGCCGCCGGTCTGGAACGAGTACTGTGACGAACTGGGCGAGTGATCTTGGTTTCCGTCATGACAGAAGCCAAACAGGGAATGACGAAACATAACATGAACACTATGTGATATGATTGCAATGGTGAAAAATTGTATAAAATAGATGAACACATTGGTGACACCTCATTAACTGACAAATGTCTGTTAATATTGAAGTTGTGAAGTTTACGTGGCGTGTCACTGCATTAAATTATATGTTACAAGGATGAAGGCCTTTATAGGCAATCTCCCTTTGTGAAAACATTATTAATCTTTTATAAATACATATTTTATACATTATTTCGTTTCTTGTGGAAACTGTTTGAATTTCACTACCTGTAACGTGTATGAATTCCACTGGGTGTAGTGTTGCCAGGTGGCTGTTTCCTGAAGGGTTGGATGAGTCCACCTGGGCAAAGGGGTGTGGAATGCCATGCTTGATTTCTTTTAATATATAAAACGCACCCTTTAATGTAGCTCTGAATGCAGTGACAGTGTTTAATGTGTTTGTAAAAATGCTGCACACTATTGGGAAACACTTTGGGGTACTTATTACTTAAATTTCGGCTTACAAGCCAATTCGACGCCATTTTTTTATTGCGTTGCATCGTAGGTCGTGGAGCGAGCTGGTACAAAGCAACGATTAATTGCCAGTGCGCCCAATGGTTGTAGTTTTGGGGTAAACACCATTTCGGATCGCCTACCTATTTATTAACAGAGATACGTCTTGTAATAAATGAGTAGGGTGGTCTCTTGAGTTACATGATCCTTTTAGGCAAAAAGGTGCAAATCGCGTTTTTGTCGACCTGCACTACACACTCTTGACCTGCTGTGGTTCGTTTGGTCAGAAGAGCTGGTGTAGTTCTTGTGACTACGGCGGTCAGAGTGGACACAAGGAGCTCGTGGACACATGGTTCGCATAAGATGAAATGAGTGAAATGGAAATAAGTCTTTGATAATACAAGGCAAATTTCTAGATGTGAATTATGGTATCCATTAACACGCAAAAAGTAATAAAAATTATACATCAAATTTTTTTTTACATTTTCCAAATATATTTGTAGTGATTATTTTTCTGCTACCCGAAAAGAAACTACACACTTAGAACACTTGTAGACACTAAGATAATGAAAACATCAATATGATTTACTGTGTTATTTTAATAAGGGATATAAAACCAAGAAATTGGATTTTCGCAAAGTTAGATGATTAAATAAATATCGGAAACGGTGTGGTCACTCTTTGTACTATCAGTAGTCTGCTACCCATTTAGGAGTTTTCTCATATTGATTTATAGTACTGCCAATAATTATGGTAGTAATTATGAATGGTTGGTGGTTTTTTTAATAAGGTCGAAACATATTTACCCTCTTGGTACTGAAAGTCATTACACTAACTTCAGAAGCATAATTTAGGCATGTGACATTGAGTGGTGCTGAGTGTGGCTGGTGCTTTGTGTTGGTAGCTCCTACCTGTTTAGCTAGATGGTGTGCATGGGTCGACAAGGGTTCTGGGAAAGCCATGGTTATTCTCAAAATCTAGCTTGTTTCGGGCTGTCATGCCTCCTGGGAATTCTCTCCAAGGCTTTTCTAGTCCCTCTGAATTTACTTAACAAAAGTAACGATTATCTTTATGTATAGAAATTACTAGCATTCCACCTAAAATATAGTACACATATGTTTACACTATAAATCGGCTTTATCTAAATTCTTTGAGCATTTATTACTTTACTTTTGGTAATTGTACGTTTTACATGTTTGGAGTAAATGGCTGAAACTGCTGTTGGCATTTAATATCACTTTACCAGAATTTGCTCAAGTTACTTTGCATTAGATTTAACACCTAAAACATATTATAATACACTTAAAAATTTCTCATTTTCATTACATAAGCTACTTGCACATAACCAGAAATGTTTTGAAACCACATGGCATTTTGGTACCATCAATTCTCACATGTCCTATATACTTTCTCAAAATAACATTTTGTGACATAATAATATGTGAGGAATAAAATACACTAAGTGCACACCATCAAACATCTACGATTTTTTAACTACCCAGAGTAAATTTAATGTGGTTAACTTGATCGCTGTGGTTCCATCGAATACATGGTTATGTGGGTCAAGGGACCTTTTTACCTTCATGCGAAAATGTGTATGTTAAGAAACACTCACTGTACGGTTCTGTTTGCTTGACCTGTTGCGTTGGTACGCAATGACACAGCCGGGAGTCCTCTGAGAAGCGTATCACATCAGACATAAATGGAGCAGCTACTGCAAGTACTATATAAATGTCTTAAAATAGCTGCCTATGTGCCTAGGCATATCCCTACCCACAAATTGCATGTAGAACTTAAACAGAAGTAATTCAGGATATGGCACAGAAATTCTGTGCCACAGCCCTCGAATCAAACAACTCTTTGATTAATCCCCTAGGAGGTTACATCGCCTACCAAACATGATGGTACAATAGGCCTAAATTGCTATTGGTGCACATGCTGCCATAGTAATTTAGAACCACACACTCCCACAGCGAATATCTGTTTAACCTGTGCACATTAACAGTCACGTGGGCTAAATTGCCATGCCCCAGTTCATCCCAGTAATTCACATATCACACATACTCTTCGTCCATTCACACGCGAACCTGCGAAGTCTTATTTTCTCATAGTCACACAGCAAAAACTTATGATAAATTGCCAAATCGCTCAGTGTTGGGTGTCTGCGGTGCCACATTGCATGTTCACTAGATTCTGCGAAGCACTATGTACTCATAGCTATACAGCCGAAATGTATGCCAGAATAGTCCAATGGTTCAGTGTTGGATGGCTGTGGTCTCACTTTGCACAACACAACTAAATAATGGGACTTTTCCTAGTACTCTCACGACACACCACCTCGAAGAGGAATGCACTTCAAGGTGAAGAAGCCTCAAGTTCACGAACACATGGCTGTTGTGTTTCGGTTGGAAAGGGGTGTGAGGGTGGTGTATGTAATGTCCGACTGCATTTGCCTCTGGTACTGCAACTTTTCTTTTTGATACACCGCTAAAAATATTTTCTGTGGCAGGTTATCCAACTAGAGAGTCTCCATAACGTTCCCCTTTACCATCATATTGTATGTTTCCAGTGTCGATTGTATATTCTCTTATCCACTTGTAGGGCTGTTACCTCACATCCTCCTGGTTAGAAACAATTCCAGCATAGTCAACAAAAGACAGACAGACCTCCTGAAAAATCTTTCTCTTCCAATACTTCCGACACCCTTTCATTAAAGAGAATCCTTTTCGTCGTCTGTGCCAGTAGAATTATTTTTCTACTTCCTAAATAGCATGCAATTTTGCAATTATTTTCTGTCGAGGGCGATTTATGTATGGCCCCTATACCAGATTTCACTCTTCTTTTTGTAGAACAATATTAGGTTACATTTGTAACAACCATTGCCCACATCGCGGCCATGTTTTCCCAATTCCAGTAATCCCGCGAGCATGTCCCTATGTAGTTAGAAAATTCCCTGTATGTCTAGACATATGGGGTTCAGCCCTGAGACAGACTTAGTTGGTGACCAGGTAAGGGTACACATTATTAGGTTAAACATAATATTATAGGGATTGTCTGTATTTACACAAATATATATAACCAACCCCTGTTTCTTAATTTTTGATTTAATTTCCAAAATAGCGTATTTATTCTGCTTTTCATTTTATAGTTATCATTATTTTGTCAAAAATCTGCTGTCTTAATATTGACTTTTCAAAAATATATTATGGGTTTTCTGCGGGTTACTACAGTGCTTTATTTTGATATATTCTTTTAAATAATTCCAACTGATTTTCGATATTCTGTTTATATATTTTTTTATAATAAAATAATAAATAAATAAAAACTAAATATGACTACATTTCTTATATGAAATGTTTGATATTAAATAGATTTAAAAATTATTTGTTATAAATAACTTGATTAATTTTGGAAAGTTTAATTAAACTTTCTCTTGTATATTTGTAAAACTTGGGATTTTTTAAATACTATAATTCTATATTTTTATGGAGTAGAACGGAATTGAAGTGGCCGGTATTTATTTAAATTGAAATGTTGTATTATTTAATGTTACAGTGGCCTTGCGTTTTTCGTCTCGATTCTCAGTTAGCCTGGAAGTTGCTATGAATACAAATAACTTTTTTGCATGTATTTAACCAATAGGCTTTATGAACGAACGTGCTGATTGTTTCAAAATGGCGGGTGAGTTTTGTGTGTATATGATTTTATTTATTAATTCATCATTGTTTCAGGTGTAATTACATATTACGTTCGTGTCTTTCAGATATAATGTATCTTCAGGACGACGACGGAGAAGAGGGTACGCATATTCCAATTTTTTTTCATAGTTGTTTATAATTATAGTTTTGGCTGACTTGGTAGGTAACTACAACAATTCTCGTGAGTGTGTGTGTGGTTAGAAGCTTATAGGATTGATATAATGTTGTTTTTGATGTACTGTTGAATTTCAGTGACGTTTAACGCAAGTGTGTTTGATCTGCAGGGGTTTGTTTATTAAACAAATTGCTTGGAAGCTCATTGTAAGAATTATTGAAGTTGTTCATTTTGTTCTTCCCGCGGCTTGGCGTGTTAAAAAAGAATCCTTACACATGGTTGAGGGGGGGCGCAATTTTGATTTGTTATTAGAGCTTGTTGCCTCATTGAATACAACGAATTGATTGAAGCCATTAAATTTTAAGTGGATAATAAAACAATTAAAGTTAAATGATGGTGCGCTTTGTTGTAGTACAAGTCAACCTGTACGTGAGCTCTTCTGTACTTCTAAAGGTAATTATCCAGAGTAGCGGCTTTTTGTAATAAAAAATACCTGAAAAGTGGTATATATTTCCACCCTACTAATGACGCAAAACACGAATACACTAGGGGCATTAACATATGCCTAATTTCGTAATATAGCCAACCTAGCCCCACGATGAGTGAATTACTATTTTACATTTTTAAACTAATCTAAAATTGTTGGTTTTTAAACTAACCTAAAATTGTTGGTTTTAAAACTAACCTAAAATTGTTGGTTTTAAAACTAACCTAAAATTGTTGGTTTATAAACTAAGCTACGATAGTAAGGTTTTAATCTAATTAAGATAGGGTTTTAACTAACCAAAGATTTTAGAATGTTAATCTAACCTAGGATTTTAGTCTAATCTAGTATTTGAGGGTTTTAAAGTAACAGTTAAACACACCGGAAGTATATGAATCAACTCACCTAGGTAGGCGGCGGGTACAATTACATTGTCCTCGACCCATTCAACTGCTGTGCATCTTACCTCAATCGACAGAACACTACGATCTACTAAAACATCCAAGTAACACTTGCCACATAGGCGAATATTACGCACGGAAGCACTCGTTCTTGCACCCTCCATTCTTAAATCACAAGTCTTCGCACTGTCTGATTCGGACGTCACAACTCACGCCCGCAACTACACAACCGCACTCTCTCTCTTCTCAAATGCAACTAATGGCATCTTAACTTTCACGTAAAATTCCATGACGATGACGTCTTCATATCACAGCTAATAAGGTGACGGCCCGATGCACATTTGTTCACGTTACTAATGCATTACTTCACCATAAATCTTGGCGTCCAATGTAAACAAAGCTGCGAACTGCTCGTACTATTAACTATTTTATTTAATACGTTTTACTTGTTTTAACATTACACCCTCCTGAATATTAACAAAGTATGCTGTGCAGAACCCATTAATGCTACTTTTGTTGGTCTAGGACGTTTCCTTCAGAAAAGCCGCTACTGTGCATAATTACAGTTTTTTTTTATTAGAATTGACTATGTATGATACTTTTCATATTCCCCAATTTGGCTGCAGAGAAATATTGATATATTGCACTTAAGTGACTAGATTTTGTCTAGGTTGGGTTGCTAGAATTCATATTTACTGGAAATTGTATAAATGGGTAAACTTGTGCTACGCAAACCGTTGCCTATAAATTCTAGCCACCTAACAGTTTAGAATTTAAACTAAAAATTCTTGATAATGGTTCAATGTCTCATAAACTAACATTAGTATGCTGTTCATGTAAGATTTCACTCTTTAGTCTGCTTATATGTAGGACTGCTATAATTTGTAGGTAAATAGTCTAAAAGGGCATGTTTCACCAAGTGAGATAACAATATTTTATCAAGTTTGTCATATTGTCTCGATTAAGCATTTTGCATGTTTCACCATGCACCTTATCTCAATTTTCTCTATATATTGAGATGAAATGGTAATTGTAAAGAATAGTGGCATTTCCAATAATAACAAAAAAAAAAATCTTGAAAAGTATTATATTTCGGCTACTAATTACACAGAACACTAATTTACTAGGGCCATTAACATATTATGATTACAAATCACAAAAATGATAGTGGGGAGTGCTACGATGATCAGAGAAATTGTGGAGTAAATCACTAAAAATACACCCACAGAAAATATGAAAACACCTCAATTTAACATTTGTCCACCCAATTTATGTGCCCATCTAACTTAACCTAACTCCACAATGAGTAAATCACTATTTTACTTTCTTTTTTTTTATTGTACGGGTTTTAATCTAACCTAGGATTTAACTGTTTTAATCCAGCCTAGGATTTTAGTGTTATAAACTAACCTAGAATTGTTAGGTTTTATTATAACCTAGGATTTTATTCTTACCTAGGCTTTTAGGGTTTTAAAGTAACAGTAAAACATACCAGAAGAATGTGATTTTACTCAACTTGGTAGCTCAAAACAACGTTAATTCAACAAACTGGCAAATGTCCTGGTAACACCCACCACATAGACGACTGTCACGCACAGAAGCACTCATACTTGTACCCTCCATTCTTAAATAACAAGCCTTTGCACAGTCAGATTCGGGCGTCACAACTCACGCGCGCAGCAACACTCCACTCGCCACAAACTGCACTGCATCCAAACTGCAACTAACCTTCAGTAACGTCTACACATCCACAGCAAACACGTGACTGCCGATTTGCATTTGTTTACTTTACTACAGCATTACAGGACTATACAACATGGCGTCCAACATAAACAAAGCGGCAGAACTCCTCGTATATTATCTATTTTTTCGACGTTCTGCTTATTTTATCATTACGCCCTCCTAAATGTCAAACAGGTACGGTGTGCAAAAGCCATGTATATCACTTTTGGGTCTACTATGTCTCTTTCAAAAAAGCAGTGAATCTTTATAATTACCTCAGAAAATACCATTTTTCGGTGACATAGTTATTCATTTTCCCCTCTGTAGCATTTCAGCTTGGCACACTGCTAATTTTTTATTATGCTAACACTTACCATCACTAAATATAACAAAACATTTTTCCCCTCCCAAACACTGTATGCAGAGCTTGGGTCATATAGTTGTCAGCAATTTAAAAACTGTTCAATGTTGTTGAACAGTGTTTGCTTATGAATAGCATTTTAGAAATATATCATGTTTGAAAGGTAATTTCAGTTTTTATTTAATTTTCTGATGTGTATTTTTTTTACTTAAAGTGAAAAAGAGTTAAAAGAAGTATTTCACAATCACTTATAGGTTTGAAATTCCTGGAACAAACTACTTAACATACTTTGGAGGCATGTATCACACCTTCGTCTTCATTTTTACAAAATAAAATGATGAGTTGCTGATGAGTGTCTCAAGACGAGTCAGCTGCACTTAGGTTGCCTCGGCTTTCAAGACTTCGCTGTTAAGAGCAGTCCAAATCTCTTTGCTCACTCACTTAGGTTGCCCTTAGGGCTCCCCACACTTTTAGGCCTTGGATATCCAAAATACATCCAGTCAGATGGCATCCTCTGTCATAACAGGGAAGGGCTGTCAGACATAGTATTGGTGCCTTTGGAACCAACAGCAATGGGTGTCTAGTTTAGTGATTTTCAGTTTCACTGTGTATTTTGATTAAACTCTTTAATGTTTGCTTTCCAGAAAGCGTTGAAAGTTCACTTCTTTTTGGGTAGGTTGCTACCTCGACACGTGAGTTTTGAAGGAACGGTTTAGTACAGGACTATTCAATCAGCATCCTTCAGGCATCATGTGTCCTGCCAGACTTGTCAGACTGGCCAGCCAACAAAATATTTTATCAGCAATTCCTTCTTTATTATTTTTTAATAAATACTTTTGAACACAGTGACCTACTTTAACTTCAACTGTAAGTGTCATTGGCCTAAAACTTGTAATAAAATTGACATCTTTACGTAAATTGGCTATGATATGAGTGACCATAACGTGAGTGCAGCCCGTCAAGCATTATAATTATTTGTTAAGTGGCTCGATGGGAAAATTAATTGAATAGCCCTGGGTTAGTATTTAGAAATTAGTTTCTCTAGTTAACACTGCCATGAAGTGCGAGACTTATTCTTTGCAGCTTAAGTAGGGCTGTTTTAGTTTTAAAAGTAGTTACGTTGCTTTACATGATGTACACAACCACCATAATACTAGCCCAGCCATTGTGTTAATTTAATTAAACTGTGAAATAATGAGTGCTCAAATACACACACATGAAAATACTGGCAATTGCAAACCACAATTAAACTTGAAATTATGATAACAAGGTTTTGAAATATGTAACAATTAAGTAAAATAAAATGGGCAGTACTGAATATTACAACATTTTCGCTGCTTCCAATCTATTGCCGAGTAATATTACTGAATGATACATTCTTTAAATATATAAACTAACTGTATGCTATTTCTTAATTTTTCTTGTATTTACTCTACTGCTATTTGCAAGCGAGAAATGATACATTTGCTGAATGTATAAAAACAAATCCATTTTTTTAATTGTTCTTTGTTTAGCAATGATGATATGCAATAATGTTTAACCAACGAGGAAGGTATTGTAAATATATCCTCTCTGGGGTGAATTTCACTGTGTATTATATTTCTTAAAACAGTTATGT
Organism: Clitarchus hookeri; assembly: GCA_002778355.1. NCBI lineage: Eukaryota > Metazoa > Arthropoda > Insecta > Phasmatodea > Phasmatidae > Clitarchus > Clitarchus hookeri. Next base: position 56,416 of record NQII01000642.1, read on the forward strand.
TGTCTAAACTAACTTGTAGGGACTAAGTAACGAAGACATTCAAATACATATGTCCAATAAATTTGTTTAATATTGCTGAAATCAGTTTTATTTAAACACAAAATACTGCAAAAGTCACCTTTATGTGGAGTGCATGAAACAATTAAGCTTCTGTATATGCCAAAATACAATCCTTTGCTGTTGCTCGTGTAGTACACTCAAACACGCGCTACAATTATAATGTTTATTTTTCTACTGCAAGTCTGTAAAATTATTGGACAGCTGCCTACCTACACGTGAAAACTTTGTGGGCACGAAGTTCTCTTGCGAAATAGTGTTCACCCAGGCGTTTACTCTTTCATGATTGTCGGGTAGCTAATGATTTGCACTTTTTGGCCAATCACAGTAATTTCTGAGAGAGAGAGAGAGAGAGAGAGAGAGAGAGAGAGAGAGAGACACACACACACACACACACACACACAAGGGTAAATTATCCAGAGTAGCGGTTTTTCTGTAAAAAAAACCCAAAAAGTGGTGTATTTCCTCTCAACTAATGATGCAGAACACGAATATACTAGGGGCATTAACGTATGACTAATTTCGTAATATGTGCCCACCCAATCTAACAGAACCTAACCCCACGATGAGTGAATCACTATTTTACATTTTTAAACTAACCTAGGATAGTAGGGTTTTAAACTAACCTACGATTTTAGAATGTGAATCTAACGTAGGATTTTAGTCTAATCTAGTATTTGAGGGTTTTAAAGTAACAGTAAAATACACCGGAAGTCTATGAATCAACTCACCTAGGTAGGCGGTGGGTACAATTACATTGTCCTCGACCCATTCAACTGCAGTGCATCTTACCTCAATCGACAGAACACCACGATCTACTAAAACATCCAAGTAACAGCTGCCACATAGGCGAATATTACGCACATGGCATCTTAACTTCCACGTAAAATTCCATGACGATGACGTCTTCATATCACAGCTAATAAGGTGACGGAACGATGCACATTTGTTCAGGTTACTAATGCATTACTTCACCATAAATCATGGCGTCGGACGTAAACAAAGCTGCGAACTGCTCGTACTTTTAACTATTTTATTTAATACGTTCTACTTATTTTAACATTACGCCCTCCTGAATATTAACAAGGTAAGCTGTGCAGAACCCATTAATGCTACTTTTGTTGGTCTAGGACGTTTCCTTCAGAAAACCCGCTACTCTGCATAATTAGCCTCACAAGTAAACACTGTGATTTATTATTATACAGATGCCACAGTTATCATTAAAATACAACCCACCACATGTCCTATTCTAACCAAGCTGCCAACCATATTGGCCATTTACGTTTACCCATTAGTCGTGATGTCATTAGCTTGGCAAGGAGAGGTTGTAAGGTCTTGAAGTCTCTGTGGTCATGAGTAAACGAAACCTCTGAAATGCAATGATATCAGTGCTGAGGTGGGAACCTCAAGCATATTTCAGGGAGAATATTCATAGAAACTGCATTTAAAAATAAGCACAAAACACTGAATATTGGTGTTGATTTGAGGTAATTGTGACCTTTCAAAATCACATTTCAAATTCTTTTGCAAACAGTACATCACAACATGGCCACTGCTGTGATGTCATCAGCCGGTACAGGAGCAGCATTGACCTGCTGGTGACACGGAGCAACTTTCTTTGTTAAGAACACAGCAGTATGCTTAATTATAAATACATTCTTCAATATGAACAGTGAAATTGTTAATTCTGTTCGTAAACTGTATTTTTTACCTTCTAAGAAATGGAAACTATTCTGCAGAAATTATTTAAAATAGTGTATCAAGACATGAATTTTCCCATTATTTGTACTGTATAGTATGGTGCAGCAAATTTCATTTTGACAGAAGTCTGATGAATTTATTGGGAGGTATGTTTAGTGCCCAGTTTTAGTGCACATATTAGCAACAAATGTTTTACTGTATAAGATACATGTTAAAAATCCAGGCCCCATGTTGCACTGTAAGTCTTGTGCTTTTTAAATGAGGGGAATAGAGAAATGGTCAGAAACTAGTGGAGACAGTTCTGAGCTAAAAATTACTTAAAACTGGTAGGATTGGATTCAAAATTACACAAAATATTATTGCTACATTCTCAGCACTGGTTGTCTCTTGTGCATGAGGTGATTGAACATATTTAGTTCCCCCACCAACATGTTGTGCATGCAGAACTGAAATATTTTTGACCTTGTCACACTTGTATTTCAAGGTCAGTTTATTATTCATGTCAGCATAATTCCAGGAAGGTTGGCTGATATGTAAATTTAACATACCTAATGCGTCAATTTTGAAATGTAATCCATTTTGTGCTGTCACAAAATTTCTGTGTAGATAAGTCTGTAATCGTAATTGTTTTGGCTGGTTGGGCAGCATGTTAGTTATGTTAAAATTGCTTTAAAAAATTAGTGATTTTTTTACTAAGATGATAAGTATTTTTCATTTTTTGGTTAAATTTGAACTTTTTTTTATATACTGTATACCACCTGGAAGATTAAAAGATGTCTGTAATTGTCAAGTTTAGTGACTTTTTGGTAAAAAATTTTTTTACGGAAAATGGCATATTTCCACTCTACTAATGATGCAGAACACGAATATACAAGGGGCATTAACGTACAACTAATTTTGTAATATGTGCCCACCTGACATAGGGTTGCCAACCCCAAATTTCAAAAACTAGGATTTGAAGTTAGAAAAACCAGGACAATTCAGTTTAAAAACAGGATGCAGTAATAGATAAGCAATAGTTAAATTAATATGTAGTGAAAATAGGTTAAATGAAATTCAAGTAATAATAATCATATTTTTTAATAAAAGTATTTGAATAAAATTATACGAGTTGAAAATGAGTTATAAAAATATAAAACAAACACTTTAGTTTTGTAACAAATTCTTTAAACTTAGGTTAGTATCTAATAAATTCTAATATTACAAACTTATTTATTTTTATTATACTTTTCAACCTCACCAATTTCCCTCAGTATCTGTGATTGAGTTAACAAATAATCATAAAATTGGTCACACTTCATATCTATGTTATAGATAATTTTGATGATTGCAGCTACTGTTGGCAGTAATCAATTTCTTTATTTTGACCACTGTGAATTTATGAGAGAAAAGACTCTCTCAACATTAGCGTTATGTCCTGGTATACTAAGCACATATTCAGCCACTTCCTGTAGTTCTGCATACTGTTCCTCGGAAATGCATTGCTTAAAATATATTAGCCACTAGGAGTTTAAGCTGTCGTCTTTTTGAGTAGGATTCAAATTTTTGCTAAAATTTTTCAAATTAACCCACTCGTAAAATAATTTTTCGTAGTTAATTTCAATGCCGTGATCTTTTAAAAAGACCAAAGATTATTCAATGTTGCTCCAATCTAGCAAATTAGACCCTGTTAGATCAATCCAGTCGAAAAATTTTAGGTCCTCAAATGGTTCAATCCACATTTTTAAATAGTCGTGGATTTCATTATAAAAATCTATTATTTTATTTGAAAATTCTTTTGTGTTCTTTCCGTCGTCATGCAACTTCTTTAAAATTGTTCTTACTCTTAGAGGACAAAAATTGTTTGTTATCCTCTCCTCTAGTAATGGAATAACTCTACCCAAAATTTTCCTGATTTCAACAACACTGTTTTCTTTTCTTTCCACTCTTTCAATATTGTGTGAATTATAGTCATTACTGAATGAATGAGGTACAAGTAACCCTCGGAATACTCATTGTTAAAAAACTTCATAATGTGTTGTGGAGGTTTATCTAAACTAATAAAATATTCTTTTAACGGCTCATGGTATTTCAAAAGTTTTTCAGTTGCCGGAAAAAAGCTAAACCAGCGTGTCTTGGAGTGAGACTGAAGTTGAGTATACTCCATGCCAATATCATTGCAAAACTGTCGCAGTTTTTCTGTTCGAACAGTGAATGTAGAAAAATGATTATAAATTTTTACAATTATTAATTCCAGTTCTATGGGCAGAATGTCACATCCATAATGAACAGCATTATTGAGTACATGAGCAGGACAACCTATAATGGCTTTGCCTAATTTTTCCTTCAGTTTACAAAACACATTGTTTGTTCCAGTTCTTTCTCTACCACCAAAGTTCGTATTGCAATTATCTCCTGAGAATGCTACACATTTTTCTGTTATATTATATTTTTGGAGCTGATTATTTACTAAACTCGCCAAAGTTTCAGCTGTTTCATCGGGAACTGTTTCAATGTCTAATATCTTGGAACTTATGCCTTCGCCACGATAATCGAAATACTGAACCAATACAGGAATTAATTTAGTTGCCCCATGATTGCTACCATCACCACAGACACTAACACACAATATTCTTTTCAAGTCATCTGTAATCTTCATTGAAGAATGAGGGTTTAAAACGCCAGTCACAATTGCAGTTGCCTTTGTTCTGTTGCACGTCATTTCTTTTTCGATTTGTGAATCGCTAAACATAATTTTATTCAACTGCAACGTACAGTCTAAAGAGTTAAGACATATGGTGACGAATCGTGTGGTAAGCTGCAGCCCCTTCAGCAGCGACAGTCTTCTCATTGGTTGACGATTTCTTTATAGAAGTGTCTAAGGTTTTAGAAGTCCCTGCCTGGGATTGTAATCTCTTCTTATGCTTGGCTGTTTTCTGATTCTCCTCAATATTTATCGCACCTCTGCTGGCTATAGATATACTGGATTCACAAATACAACAATACACTTCAGAGTCAGACTTGCCGCTTTTGAACGAGGGAAACCTTTTTTCTAAAACTTTGTTGAAAGTGCATTTTTGTTTTGGCATTTTGAGAAAACGTCAAACTTATAAATACAAGTATCTTTCTATTCTAATCTGTATTCTCAGAATAAATAATACAATACAATAGTAAAGACTATGATAAAATCCAAAATAAGTTTAAATACTTACATATTTCTCCTTTAAAATAAATATTTTAAATACGTTATATTCGTGTAGCACTTATAAGTTGATAACTGAATAGCAAGCTGGCTAGCTCTGTATGCCTAATGCAAGGTTACAAAGAGAAAGCACTACGTGCCAATAGTAGAGAGAAAGAGACATCAAAGAGCGTTACGTCTTTGTTTTAAAACAGTGCGGGCAGCGCGAACACTCGAGCCGTGAGGCCGCCCGTAACATGAGGACTGCAAAAGTGGCACACAAATTTTAAAATACATGACCATATCAGGGTGCTTTAAAGCCCAGGACGTTGCTTAAAAACTATCCAGGACACATAAGGACACTCCAAAAACCACGACATGTCCAGGGAAAACAGGACAGTTGGCAACCCGAACCTAAACAGAACCGAACCCCATGATGGGTGAATCACTATTTTACATGTTTAAACTAATCTAGGATTGTAGGGTTTTACACTAAACTATGAATTTAGGATTTTAGGGATTTAAAGGAACCGTAAAACACACCAAAAGAATATCAATTAACTCACCTAGGTAGGCAGCTGGTACACTTCCTCTGTCAACTGCCAATTCAACCTTACTTTACTCAACGAAACACGCCAAACAAAAACGCCGCATATGTGAATATAAAGCGCTGAAGCACTCGTTTACAGCAGAATATAACGCACAGAAACGCAATGGCTACTGACGTGGTTAAAATTGACCGTTAAAATGCCTGCCATGACATCCGTGGCCGCTAGGTAGCGTGGGATCAGCAATACTTGGCCATTCATAATGGCGATCGACGTAAACAGACCGGCCAAACTGCTCGTACATTTCGCAATTTTGTTAAAAAAAAAATTTATATGTTCTACTTATTTTATCATTACGCCCTCCTGATTATTAACTAGGTAAGCTGTGCAGGGTCCATTAATGCTACTTTCATTTATCTAAGACGTTTCCTTCAGAAAAGTCACTAAACTTAATAATTACCAAGATGTCAAGTTGTAAGTTTGCTGCTGAAATGACATGCCCACCTCTTGATGCTATTAGAGTGGCAATCCCCCCCAACCTTTGTAGAATGCTACCAGAATGTAGGTTATCGCCTGCCCTGCCTAAAAATCTTGTAGATCCTTTTTTTAAAGCTGTACTATATCCTCAGTCAGCTACTCAACTGTCTTTGTATTAAAATGTGTATCTGTTGCTATTTATAAACTTTTACAATAATATAAAATGTTATACTAATTATAAAGTATAAGTGCTTCTCTATAAATCGTGTTTCTTGCAAAAAATATCTGTATTTTCCTATTGTTAATTAAAATGAGCAGTTTTACACCATAACATACTGTATCATAGTGAGTGATGGAGGTCTTGTTAATAATAAAAGAACTAAATTCAATTTCTTAATTTATTTAACATGTTATATAAATATGCACACACTTTATTTCCAACATTGAACAACTTATTTCTGCTATTAACCCTTATTATTCCTATCAGCGAGTCCACTATTTTATGCCAATTTCTATTATAATGAAATTCTTTATAACTTTCTTTATACTGGCAACAGTCACTTAATCCTCTCTTACTAATTACACAATTCTCTCTCTACTTTTGCAATGCTCGCAGTCTACACTCGCTGTTCACTGTGTTGTCGCCCTTCGTTCCGATGGTATCACATACTTGGCAATAGTGGCAGTACAAGGCTCCAGACTCGACACAGAGGCTAGCTGCAGCTTATATAGCTTGGTTAACCTGGTCCAGAAGGTTCTTCGCACCTCTAGGTGTGCTGGGAAGGGGGAAAGGGTGATGGCGAGAAAATTTGTGCCTGGATATCCAAGACATTCAGTTTTCTAAGAACAGAAGTGGCATCACTCCCAATAGCCGTATTGTGGTTCGTGCTAGTGTTACTGTGCCCGTTCGTAACTTTGCCTTCAAGACTAAAAGACAATGTTCCATCAGAATACCTTTGCTTCTTCCTAAATGGCGATTTCGGCAGGGTAGTGAAAATTGGTTGGGGGGTGGGAAGCAAGTCAAACCCCATTTTTAGCAAAAATTATTGTTGGGGCATTCTGGGCTGTCAACCAGTGCTTTAATTCATCCCAGAGAATGCTCAATTGGAATCTGCACCGGGTTTATGTTTACGGTAACTTTCAAATCAGATCTGCTCAACATGCAAATTAAGAGATGTGTAGATGTGGAGAGTGTGAGAGACAGCTGTAGTCAGGGTTATTAACTTCATGATTTACAAAACTTTGTTTCCTTTTTATAGTTAAACTTAATAATAAAATAAGAATAAATCTTCAGCATTCTAGATTATTAGTAAAGTGATGGTAGAGAGTATGATCAATATCCTACCTCAATGTTACAACTTGTCACTCCTCCGGTGAAACAGATTTCTGGAATGTGTCTTGATATACACGGAGTGGCCATATTATTATGACCACCCACTCAATTCAATATTGGACCACCTTTTGCCCTTAATACTGCATGTATTCTTCTTGGCATAGACTCTATGAGATGTTGGTAGGCGGTATGAGAAAGTTGAGACCATATCTGATGAACTGCACTTTCCAATTCCTTAAGATTTGATGGTACTGGATTAAGCTGCCTGATGCCTCGTACAATCTCATCCCACAGATTCTCAATTGGATTGAGATCTGATGATTGTGCAGGCCAACTAAGCAAGGTAAAGTCTCTGTAATGGTCTTCGAACCATCAGCGGACAATGCCAGCTTTATGACAAGGAGCATTGTCCTGCTGGACATATCCATCCCCGGCAGGGTACACCATTAACATAACAGGATGTACTTGATCTGCGATAACACTTAAATACCCTTGGGCATTCAGACGTTGTTCCACAGGAATCAAAGGACCCATACAATGCCAAGAAAACATCCCCCAAACCATGATATTGCCTCCACCAGCTTGAAGTGTTGTGGCAATGCAGTTGGGGTCCATGCTTTCGTGCTGTTTTCTCCATATTCGCACCCCGCAATCTGCATGGTGTAATTGAAAACTCGATTCATCGGACCACATGACCCTTTTCTAGTCATCTACTGTCCAATCCTTGTGCTCCTTTGCGAACTGGAGACGTCTTCTCTTGTTCAAGGCAGACAGTAGAGGCTTTCGAACAGGCCGTCGGCTTCCATAGCCTATACAGTGTAATGTGCTGCGAACAGTTCGTTCAGAGACCTTCGCAGTTGCTACTTGATTAAGATTCCCCACAATTTGACGTACTGTTGCTCTTCTGTTGGACTGGACAACTCTAGCAAGTCTCCTTTCAGATTGAGCATTCAGTAGCCTGTGACGACCACAAGCCTGACGTTGAGACCCGGTTTTCTGCTTGGTAGTTCACTCTCTGTCAACATTATTAACTGCCGCTCTCGACCACTTCACAAGTGCAGCCGTTTTGCTGATACTGGTTCCGACACTTAGAGCACCTACAATCATCCTGCGTTCAAACTCAGTTAAATCATGTTTTTTGCCCATTTCTTTGCAAGCAACACAGTGCAATTGATGCCTCACTTGTACTACATTCCCTTTTTATAGCTATCTTGCCCTCTAGCAGCAACAACGTGAAGTTATGGCCAATTTGCGTATAATTGTCAAGTGGTCATAATAATTTGGCCACTCAGTGTATACATATATGTATATCTTGATTAGAGTGAACAGTTCATACAATTTTTTGTAGCTCATACGGAAATATCAAAAGAATTTTTTATTGTCATTGTTTAAGTGAAGATTCTAGGTATTGCAATCTTCCTGTTTTTCTCTTGTCACATTTATGTTGTGAAACCAACAGTTTTTTTCCAAATGCCTCTTCTTCAGCCGCAAGAGAATTTACAATCACCATTGCTTGTTCTTTGCTGCTATCACTCATTGCAGAATACTAAATAGCAATAAGCCTGAAGGAACTACAAGCATCCACTTGACCGACTGAAATAAAACAAATTCGGACCTGTTCTCATGCAGTGTGCAGACAAATTTTGTTTGTCTTCCAGTGTATTCTGATTTCAGCAGTTATGTTCTGATATATTCAGATGTAGTGTGCAGCAACCTTTAAACTTTTTAAATGGACTTTCTTGTGATAGTCACGTGGCAGTTTTTCTGCTACAGTATTTCAAGGTACCCATTTAAATTTTCTTTAATCCTGAAAATGTTGAAAATGGTATTTTTTACTTATGCGTTGTACATATTAATTCCCAAAGATTATTTATACAGAGTTTGTCTAAAAGTCTTTCCTTGATTACAAACTTTGTCCATTATATGTAAGATAGAGATGTGAAACTGGTGCCAAAGTTTTTTGTTGAAGGTTTCAGTAACGTTGGCAAACTAACCAATTTTTTTTTTTATTGCAACAGAACAACAAATTGATTGTAAGTCTCCACGTGAGCACCTTTGGTAGCACATCTAGTCTATATTAAATTTCTATCCCCACATTATCCAACATCACAGGAGGGATTGATGCAATGACCGTGGATATCCGTTGTAGAGTTGCAAGATCTGATACAGGAGTTCTGTAGACATTGTCCTTTACAGAACACAGCAAAAAACAATCTAATGGTGTTATGTCAGGAGAGCATGGACACCAAGCTGTCGGGCCATCATGATGATCCATCATCCAGGAAAAGTTGTATCAAGATAGGCACAAATCTCCAAACCCTAATTAGGCGATGCACCGTCTGGTTGAAAAATGACATTTGGATGGTACTCAAGCAACTGACGAACAGCAAACAATTGCAACATGTCCAGATGCACTGGAGGTGTGATGGTGCCCTCAGCTAAAAAGAATGTTCTGATAATTTTGTCATGCAAAAGTGTGCACCAAACATTCACCTTTGGGCGGCCTCTGGTACACTCTTGACACCGCACCACCAGGGGGCTCTGAACTCCAAATACGCATGTTGTGCTGGTTCACTACATTACTGACAAAAGTTGCCTCTCAATACGTGATAAAATTTCGAATGCAAAGTCATGCAGACACATGGCATAATTGGGCAACAAAGCCTGAACAATTTACACTTTGTATGCACAAGACAATAAATGTTTGTGTAAGATATCAAGAAGAGAACTTTCTGGCATCTGTAATTCACGTGACGTCCTACGAACTGATTTCTTGGGACTTCACACAAAAGACTCTCACTGCTTTCATCTTTGTAGCTGAGGTTGATGGTCAGCCAGTTCTCGGTAAGTCAGCAACAGATCCTGTGTTCTTGAATTTGTCATACCATGACTTAATGCCCTTGACATCAAGAGGCATCGTTCCATACATTGTCTGAAAGTTCCTTTCCACTGTTTTTGGTGACCTGGTCTCGTGGTATCAAAGGATTTGTAAACATGCCCTGGACAATGCAACTGCTACACTATAGCCACGTTACTGAAACTTGCAACAAATAACTTGGTTATTTTATCAGCATTTTGGCACCATTTTCACAGCTCTATCTTACATATTGCTGATATAAATAAAGTTTGTAATAAGGGAAAGACTTTTCGGACATCCTTTATTAAGCTGCCACTAATTTTATTATGCCTAAAGTCAGCCTTACGAAATAATTAATAAATTATTGGCACTGACTACGCATGATATGCTTTTGAAAGCATTCTATAAGTGAGTTACAGTTTATAAATTAGTTTTTAAAATATCGCTTTCCAAATTTAAAAAAAATCATTATTTTGTCTAGTTAACCACTTGAACTATTTGTTTTTTTAATTGAACTAGAAACTTAATCAAGTTGCTTCATTTCATATGCACACCTTAAAATATATTTGATACTAAAGTAGCCATAAAAAATAAAACTGAAATCAACTCCTCTTTTAAGAGATAATATGAAAGTTACAGTAAAGAAGGAAATTTGGTTCAAGTATGATTCGGAGGTACATGGGGGCCGCCGTGATTCCATTGAATGTCCTTTATAACCTCGGTGGTGTTCTGGACCTCCACGACACCCATGGCATCTACACCCAGGAATTAAGTCTTTCCTTTGTGTTGTTTATAAGGTCATAGGTGAGTACTTGGCCATGCTACACCACTGCTCTAACATATGCTTAGAGGCTGATAACTTCTTCACAGCAAGACAAATAATGGAGAAGTGCTTGAATATAATATGACTTGTACGCCAACAGCTTGAGCATGTTTAGCATGCACATGCCTGATAAAATGAGGGATCTACATCAGACGTCAACATTAAATAGCTAAATTTATCACTTTGGTAACAAATTACATTCCGGAATACAGGACTTTAAATCAATTAAGGCATGCAAGAAAGGTTCATACACGAAAGTCAGTAAGTTGTGTGTCCTGTTAACTGCACGTGTATCTCGAAAATTAGCTTAAGCTGATTTGTCTTGAATAAAGGATATGGAGGAGTAAGGACTTGATAAATTATGTCAAGAGAAAAAAATGAGACCTTAAGGAAATTGTTGTTTGCTCTTTTGTGTGTTATATATATATATATATATATACACACACACACACACACACACACACACACACTGAAGAGTAAAAAAAAAACTGGTACACCTGCCTAATATTGTGTAGGGCCCCCGCGAGCACGTAGAAGTGCCGCACGACGACGTGACATGGACTCGACTAATGTCTGAAGGTATGCAGGAGGCATTGAAATCTCCGCCAATTTGAGAAAGGGTTGCACGTCTGTCACGTTTAATGAATCTTGTCAGTTGTCGTTTGTCCCATTTATTCACAATCTTTTTCCGGCTGCGGCGATGTCAAAGATTTGATGTTTTACCGGATTCCAGATATTCACGGTACACTCGTGAAATGGTTGTATGCGAAAATTCAAATTTTATCGCTATGTCCCATCTCTCGTGCGCCAACTATAACATCATGTTCAAACTCACTTAAATCTTGATAACCTGCCATTGTAGTCGCAGTAACTTATCTAGCAACTTTGCCAGAGGCTTCTTGTCTTATATAGGTGCTGCCGACCGCATCGCGTTACTCTGATTGGTTCCATACCTCTGTTATTTGCATACTCACACCTATACCAGTTTTTTTGGATTTTCAGTGTGTGTGTGTGTGTGTATGTGTGTATATATACACACACTGTCTCTCTCTCTCTCCCCCTCTCCCCCCTCCAAAAGCTAAAGATGTAAGTTACAAAATTTGTAAAAATTTAAAATGTTGCGAATATTAGTAATGGAAAATAATAAGAAAATCTAGAAGCCAGAAAATTGAAACAAAGAAAGAAAGAGCACTGGGATGATGCTTGGAATAGACAATTTAAGTGTTTCGTTGCAAAACTTGAAGATCTGGTAAAATAAATTAAAAAAGAAAAGTTCACTGGGGGGCTGCTGCAAGCTGGAAAATAATAAACAATGGCAACATTGCATCGACTAGTGTACAGGAAAAAACAACTGGCAAGACAAAGGACTAGAGAAAAACTATCTCCATCTGTGACCACCAGGGTGTGCACCCACAGGGAAACCAGGGAAAAGTCACTGAATTATCACCTGGGTCAGGGAAAATGTAAATAATTGCTACTTTGTAAAAGGTGTTTGTTGTGTGAATACAGGAAGATGAAATAGTGAACATATGCATTTTAAGATTTAAATTTTTAAGTTTGTGAATTGGCAATAATATTGTCCATTACATGTAAGTGGGGTAAATTTTGACAGTTCTAGAAAAGTTGTACTGCCACAATGTATCCTTCCACCACTGCAGTTTTGTCACTTAAGAAAAAGACATTTGTAAACAAATGTTTGAGTCCACAACACACTTGCATTTTCCGCTTTCCTAGTGTTTCCTGTCATGGCAGACACTGAAAGACTGACGTTAGCCAACTTCTTTCCTGTAATCAGTGTAGGATATTGTAGAAATTGCTAAGTTAAGTTTGTTTGGGTTCTGTTATTTTATTTTGAGGGGGGAAAAGGAAACATTGAGGGGTTTGGGGGAGGGGGGTTAGTTAAACGTGACGGAATTGTTTTGCTTTTCTTAAGAGAGTGTGGCATTTTGAGTTGCATAATGTTTTGATGGAGCAGTGGAAAATTTTGCTCGTATGGAAATACCATTCAAATTATTGTAACTTAAAAAATTTTAACTTAAATGAAAAAACAAAACGTGATTCATACATCGCCGTTCGTATTCGTACGGATGCAGCAGTACACACACACACACACACACACACACTTTGACTGAAGTTAACCTTACACTCGTTGAATTTATGATACAGGCAAATAAACAAATATTATTTACACACTACAAAATTGTTGAAAAAGTCTATTCTATAAAACCCAAAAAAAAAAATTATTATTGCTTTAAAACATAATTTTAACCATAACTTTTGTAAGTATAATGAAAATTTAAATTTCATCTTTTGTTTCTGAGTACTATTTTCTTCCAAAACCGTCAAAAAAAATCACCAACTTAACAACATGCATCTCGCAGCAATTCATCAGCTGATACTTTTATAAACGAGAGCATTTACTGTTTACCAGGTGTGTAGGTTGGTCACATTGTCTCAGATTTTATCCCACGTATATGAAATGGACAATACATCTTTGCCAAGTGGTGTAGAGCCTAATAGATACAAAATAAAGTATTTGTGTGTGTTTGTAATGGGTACTCTTGTGAAGTCAATAGCATGTATCGCAAGAAATATCGATGGGCTGAATAAAATGTTGGCTCTGCTTGTTTGGCCTGTTGCAGTGTAATTTAATTCTATTTCACTGATAACATATTTGTTCTGTCAGTGGTGGAAAAATAAGGTATTGTAAGGTTTCTGTCCTAAAAATAGGTCAGAAAAATGGTAAGATTCTGCCTGGAACGGGGGAAGGTGAGGAAATCAAAAAATGTTATTTCAGTGGTCATCCTGCACAAGGCGGGCCACCAACAGAATGGCAGGAATTCAAAAGTCGAAACACAGGGGTGGCTGCATACTAACACTAAGAAAAATGTAAATAATATTATAAAGATTGTCAGAGTTGTGCCAAAGTTCTACATAGGGCTGTTGTACAGAGGAATAAGTAACTTGTGCTTTTTAATCCACACAGCATTGTTTTAGCTATGTATAAATTCAAAATCAGCTAGTCATCTTGAAAGATATTAATCTTTCTAGTAATTGGGTGATTGTAGATAACATTAACTGTCTCGTGTGATGTTGACAATATGTATTTTATAAATGTGTAATTTGCAGACATATTTTAAGGGCGCTACCTTGCCACCTACCAGGTGCTTGAATTGTGTTGCAGTCTGTTTGAAATCCATGTTATTTTTACCAAACCATTTAATATGTCCCCATGATACTCGTGTACGAAAAGAAAATACTTCAGACGAGGTAAGTATAATACTTTCGATACATCATGCACATTATAAATACTATTTCAAAGTCCTCCAACATAGCTAAAAACTACTTTCTCATGCTGCTGCATCTCATAATAACCTGGCTTGAAACATGCAAAACAATTATAAGGACCTGCATTGAACTTTGCTACAGACTTTCTACCAATAAAATGATAGTCACCGCTTAATGTCCCATTGGTACACGCAGCATGACGAGAACACTACGTCAGTTGAACACCTTGTGCGTAGGAGCAAAGGGGCATCTGGCATGTGTGTCAGTGTAGTCCTTATCACTCCTGCGCTTTCCTGCCTCAAACGCGCTAAAATCCTCCAAGTAGGCGGTGCCCTTAATATGATCATGCCTCTCAAATCATAGTTAACTTCCAGGAATCTTGCAGTTTCTTTTTTCAAACCAGAATGTCTAATGTATAAGAAAGCTCATGCAGTGTTTATCTAAGTGAACAGATCCTATGATTAATAAAGGGTTTTAAAATAAAAAGAGGTTTGAAATGTAATGGGAAAGAGTGAATGGATGTTTTGTAAATTACATTTTATGCTCATTGAAAAATTGTAGTCCGTATGTATCCATTTATATTGCAATCCAAGTTGTACCACTTGTTACCATTACTTGGAAAAGTCAAACATATGAAACTACATTATAGGTTGTACATGATAAAGTGAGCACTTTTGAAAGCCCTGTTTAGGTTTATCTGTTTATCTCATTTTATACCCATCTGCCATATGTTAAATTAACGTTGCCACGGGCCTGATCACTTTATTTATGCTTCGTTCAAGAGAAACAGTGGAATTTTTAAGGAAATGAAATGTTTTATTAATATGCCAATTTGTACTATAATAGATATAAAGCAAGAAAAAATCAACTTCTTTTGATAGAAAAGTAAACATTACACTTTACGACAAGACATAGAACTATTTTCGCTAATTCATTCCATCTTAACTGGGAGTCTCCACTCCATTGTGTAATGGGCAGTGATATTTTTCAAAAGTTAATTTCAAAAATGTTTGCTTTATTTAACTTGAACAGCCTATACTTAGAGATGTTCTTTAACAATACTGCATCATGCATGTGTGTGTATTTGTTACTCTGTTTTGATTTCAACCAAACTATATCAAAGAGGCATTGGAACAAAAACTAAAGAAAATGTCTACTTTCCAATTTAGAGTATAATTACTCCTGTTGCATAGTTTATTTTGACCTCGACTATAATTTGAAACTTTAGATTGTATAAAATTTTCTTGTATGATTGAAAATCAATAGCCCTGGAATATAATTTTAAACAGCATGTTCTTTTTATCAGTCCAATAAATAATTAGTATGTTTAACTGAAATTATTAAACCAGTTGTCAGAAATCAACAAAAATATGTAATAAAAACTAGAACAAGAAAAAAGTAGATCCATTAATATGCGTGTCTAAATAGAAGATTTAGTTGTATGAATTTCTATCATTTTTCTGTGATTTTATTGGTGTAAAAAAATTCTTTGCTTTTTTAGTGGCTTGTACTATAGTGATTTTCACACTTTTTTTGTAGTCGGTCTTGGCAAAGTAGAATGGTCAGTTAACCGAATGTAATTGCAAACAGTAGGTGTATCAACACAGGTCAGGTGGTTTACAGCAGGTTGTTAAAGATATTTTAGCAGGTAAGTGTAAATGACTGGACCCATTCCTGGTGGTGTAACTTATTCCCTGTTGATGTAGGAGCTTATGATTTGGGAATTTTTATATGTACCGGGTTGGTAAAAATGTGTAGTACAATTGCCTTTAAAGTCAAATGGTCTTGTTGAAAAGCACTGATACTTATTTCAGTTTTGTGAAATGCCATTAAGTACCTAATGCATTCCCTTAAAATAAGTGTGGCTAGTGACATGTAAAACCAGAAAATATAATGATTTTTAATGCCCGAGGAACAGTCAAGAAATGCCTAGAGTGAGTGAAGAAATTTCAGTGGCTGTTAACATGGAGGCCTTCAGAGCCGATGAGTGTGAAGTGAGGTATGGAGCAGTGCCGGAATGAAAGGGTGGGGGAAACGGGAGATCCCTGAGGAAACCTGCCGACTAGCAGCATCGTCGGGCACGATTGCTACTTGTGAAAATCTGGAGTAAATCGGCCGGGGATTGAACCCGGTTCGCTTTGGTGGGAAGCGAGCAGTCGAACTGCTCAGCCACCATGGCCCCTAAATGCAGAGATATGTTTGCACTTTACAAGGACTTGAGTCCTATTAACACCGATGTTTCTCACCACAAAGCAGTTTCATGTATTCAGTTTTATACTTTCTGCAGTGCTCTGTTAACTGTCCGATTTTCTTGACAAACAAGATGGTGATGATTAACTTAAGCAATTTTACTGCATTTGGGCTAGTTTGACAATGTGTGGTTTTGTTTTGATTTTGCTCTCGTTAGTTTTTAAGTGCTGGTAACATTTTTTTTATTTCTCAATCTGCAGTTAAGTTAAC
Organism: Clitarchus hookeri; assembly: GCA_002778355.1. NCBI lineage: Eukaryota > Metazoa > Arthropoda > Insecta > Phasmatodea > Phasmatidae > Clitarchus > Clitarchus hookeri. Next base: position 73,120 of record NQII01000642.1, read on the forward strand.
CTATTGTTTTATTAAACACAAGAATAGGCTCTAATTAATGGACTAATCAGAACATTTAATCAAACGTGGTCGTCATTCTTGGCTGATGTGGGGTTGTGTTAAATATTTTTAATACTTGTGAAGGTGGAAAATTATTTAATTTTTGTTATTTGATGTGAGCTACTGGGTGGTTTTTTCATTATAAATGCTAGATAGAAAGAGTATTTGTTTATGCTAATGAGAAAATTCAGAATCTAACATTAAACATTTTTCTTTCCTGTGCTGTCCAAATGGCACAACTTAAACCCACAATAAGGGATTATCTAACAACTATAAGTCTAGATGTAAAAAAAAAATTAGGACAAATACAGAGCACAAAGGGTTGCAGCAGAAATGACTTGTATAATTTATTCTTCGGTCTGCAAGTGATGCTGAATTGATATGGAATATATGTTTCAAGCATTATGGCATTCTAAGGCAGCAATTCTAAAAGTTGTCATGTTTTCAGAGCATCTACTATGTATGCCACTCAAAATCTTACTTGACATTGTATTTGTAAGCCAAATTTGTTTTCAATGATGCACAAATATTCAATCAAGAAAATCAATAAACCATCTTCATCAAAATAGTTTATTATTTTTAAACTTTCATCAATGTTTTTAAATAAACTTGGTTTAATTAATACTCATGAGCAACAGACGACATAGCCAAAACAGCAGGCCAAACTACAACTCCATGTTTGCCTCATTATTTTTTACCAGCAAATAACTAACCACGAATTTTCTAACCGGTATAAGTGTGCCAGTATTAATTATGAGTTACATTTATATTTATCCTGCAGACAAATAACATTCTGAAAGTGGCCTTTAGTGAAGTTAAATTGTTGAAAAATTAGTGACACTAGGCATACAAGCTCAAACAATTATTTACATGCAGCTCATTTCCCTTTGCTGAACATTGCAGAACGAATTATTTTTGTAGCCTCAAGTTTGCAATTTTTAGGCAAAGAAAAGAATGTTATGTAAATGTCCAAAAAATGTACTTGCCATTATTTCATAAAAGTGGTTTTTGTAAATGCAAGTATAACACATAACACTTGTTATGTATCTGTGGTGGAGTGATTTCTTTCAGTGAATCTTATGGTAAGTAATATTATTATTTTACTTACGGTACTGTAATACATGATATAAGATTGCCATTCAAGGAAATGTCTGGTAATTTTTGTGGTAGAATTTCTGTAGCCACCCCATTATAGTACTGAGTGGGACTCATCTAAGGCTCATTCTGGTGTAGATTTAAACGTAACTGTTGCTCTATAGTAAGTCTAGTATTAAGTTTCTGCAAAAAGAAGTCAGTTTTTATTTCAATGTGACTTAGTACACACAATGCTATACTGAAATAAAATGTGTTAAATGATAACCGTTACTATGGTAATCATTTGATTTATTTTGTGGGTCTTGCATGTCAGTGTTGCCTGTGACTAACATGTTACCCAAGAAAATGTAAATATTCTCTCTGAAAGCTTTGTGAACATGTATTATGGCTGTAAATATTCTTTTCGTTGTGAACGTAAATTTTGTAGTGCAACCATTGTTATTTTATTATTAAATGACAGAATACTATGTGTAATATGAGGGTTATTCGGAAAGTAAGGTCCGATTTCTTATAAAACATAAACCATCACAAATTTTTCAAAAAAAAAATTTATTTAATTCCTTACGTATTTCTCTATTTATTTTTACATAGTTTCCATATTTGTTTAAACATTTGTCAAAATGTTCTACAAGCTTTTGTGTGCCTAAGTCATAGACGTCTGCCACCTGCGAGGATAACCAGTCTGTAACTGTTTCTTTCACCTCTCGTCACCTGATCAGATTTTGGGTGAATGGCAGAATGGGGTCTGGCATTGTCATGCAACAACAAAACTCCACACGTCAGAAGGCCACATCGCTTATTTCGTATTGCACGTCAAAGTTTAGTGAGGGTAGTGCAGTAAGTGGCTGCATTGATTGTTGTCCCTTGCTGCATAAACTCGACTAACAAGGCTCCATGTCTATCCCAAAACACAGTTGCCATAACCTTGCATGTTGAGATTGTCCGCTTGGCCTTGACTTTGACTGGTGATGTCGGGTGAAGCCATTCCATTGACTGACGTTTAGACTCTGGGGTCATGTGAGAAACCCTCGTCTCGTCCCCTGTAACAATCTTCTCTAAAAATTGATCACCCTCCTTATGATAACGGTCCAAAAAATCAAGAGCACAAGCCATTCTTTTTATTTGGTGTTCCTCAGTAAGCAGCCTGGGAACCCAATGCGCGCACAATTTGTGAAATTGCAAATTTTCAGAGACAATTTTGTGCAAAGTTGTTTTACCCACATTCGGAAATTCCAATGCTAAAGTTGAAATTGTGAATCGCCTGTCTTCACGAATCTTTTTGTCCGCGTCTTTGACCAAATCTTCTGTGATCACTGATAGTTGGCCTGATCGCGGTTCATCGTGGACATTTTCCCGCCCGTCCTTGACGGCTCTCACCCACGTACGCACTTTGCTGTCACTCATCGCATTGGGGCCATATACTTTACTTATCTGTCGATGAACTTCCGCTACTGAAACGTTCCTTGCTTTCTCAAAAACCGAATCCCTGACCGTATTTCACAGTCAGCGGGCTGATCAATTGTTTTAAACATTTTGAGCTGACACTGTAAACACCACACTGCAACAATACCAATGCAAATGATGTCGTTTGATGAGCAAGGCATGCCGGGAGTCGGTGCGCATGCCCGTTACAATATTTGCGCGACATTCAATTAGCTACGGCGATTCGGACCTTACTTTCCGAATAACCCTAGTACATTTAACCTTTATCAACTGGTCTGTTACATTACTTCACATGTAGTTTCCATGAAACTGGTCATTTAACTTTCCTGCTGTTTGAAAATTAAGTTGACTGATCTGGAAATGAAATTTATGTCTTGTAGCATTTAAAGTGGGTTCTGTGAGGTTCATGTCTTAGATCCTGATGGTTAATATTTTTCATGGTATATGAAATTACTAACACTTAAGGATTCTCATTCCTGTAATGACATTTCAAGAGGATAATTATTTTGTTACATGCATATATGTAGTTGTATTTGTCTAACTTACCATCAGTTTTTGTCCGACATACAATATTACACAAACTTTTACATGAAATTGTTTCTAGAGTCTGAAACAGTCAACAACTTTGCAAATAAGTCATAAATGTTTTTATAGTAAAAAAAAAATTCCCAGGCATTTCAAGCTTGTATGAAAGCTGCTAAGATATCTGAACATATTATTTTCATTGCATCACACGTATTATTTCGATGGCAATTGGCATTACCTGAATGAAAATCACCACTACTCAATTACTATTACAACATGTCTGTCCGTTAATTAACTTCATCTCGGGTGTTGGAGGTTGGTAAGTGTATCGGATTATTGTAGGTTCTCTGGTGGCTGCAATCACTAAGGCATCTTAAGTATATGGCAAGAAGACTGAACAGGTCACATTATGATTTTAAACTCTAGCGTGGGTCATATTAATGTATTAAAGTTTAGTTAAACTTGTGTGATTTGGAGGTTCCATCGTAAGTGTTTCTATGCTTAACTGTGTGACACACAACCCTATCTTTACCTTTATCTCATACTAGAGACCCGGCCCGGCTTCGCCCAGGTACAATTTAGTTTTTACAGCGATACACTAAAATAAATTGGGAAAAGAAAATTACAATATTATATGATAGTAAATTAGTAAACTACTAACATATATAACATACATACATGTAATGCTTGTCTCCCAGAGGGGTAGGCAGAGATTATGGACCTCCATTTACTACGAACCTGACATACCTACCTCCTTCGCTTTATCCACATTCATACATCTCTGGTATAACAATATTATATGATAGGGTTTTCTAAAAGTTTTTTGTATACAACATTAATCGTTTTGCTTCCGACCGCCAGCACAAAAAGATTTCTTTTTGATGTGACAAGCAAAAGAGTTACGTATAATTGTTTTTGTGAAAAACATGTGCCACTCAAATCTACTCCAGCCACATTAAGTGTTTGACTCTGTGCCTTATTTATGGTCATACCAAAACAAACTCTTATTGCAAATTGGACTCTTTTAAAATTGAAAGGCAAATCCGAGGGAATCATTGGTATTCTAGGTATTAAAACAGTTTCTCCAGTACTGCAGCCAGTTAGAATAGTACCTTCAATGAGATAACTTTTTAAGCTTTTTATTTGTAATCGAGTCTCGTTGCATAATTTCAGTGGATTTATATTTTGCAATAAAATTATCGGAGCTCCAACTTTTAAAATCAGTTTGTGTGGTGGCATGCCAGAAGGATTCAATGAATTAAGAAATTCTGTGAGATAGTGCACAGCTTCTTCACTGTCGAGTACTGTATCTACTGAGTAATACACTTGTGTTTGCTCTGAAAATCTCCTCAATATTAATATTACCTATGTATGTAAGTACACGACAAATAACCAGTAATATTTATAAGAACAAAAACATTAGTTTAATATTAATTTTCTATCTAACCTATTTAATATTTACACGTACCTTAACCAAACAGAATAAACAATTATTTGGAATGAAACAAAACAAAACAACCAAGTCCCTCTTAACCCGTAGGTACCAAGCCACAACGGCTGTCACCGATGTTTTAAGGGTTAAAAGAAAGTTTTAAAAAACGTTGAATCGCTTGTGCTAAAATCTGTACAAATACACANTTTAAGGGTTAAAAGAAAGTTTTAAAAAACGTTGAATCGCTTGTGCTAAAATCTGTACAAATACACAATTACCTAAATTACAACGAAGCCATGCTGAAAAGCACATTTCAAATATTGTATCTAAGACACAAAGAAATAAAAAGAAAATATGACCAAGTCATGCGGACATTGCTTTTTCACAAATCTTTTAAAGTNATCTAAGACACAAAGAAATAAAAAGAAAATATGACCAAGTCATGCGGACATTGCTTTTTCACAAATCTTTTAAAGTATTTGGCGATAATTGTATGCTGTAGAGGACATTTCTTATCTACGTTAAACAGTTTTAATTATGAATTAATTTTGATAAAGATTAAGTTCTTTATGGTTAGAAAAGATAGTGAATTTTAAGTTTGTTTTTACTGCGTAATTTAAATTGTAAATGTGCTTATTGCTACTTATGTATTAAAGATAGATTATGCTACTGCTGACTTTTTGTAGATCATTTAATTTTACACAGTTCTATTGTACATGATTTTCTTATATATCTAAAGGATTAGGCAGCGTATTCCATGAGTGTGTGCTGGTGACAAACTTTTTTCCAGACTTGGTTAACTAATACCGTTAATGTTCAGTTCCTATTAGTGCAATTTTTAATACACACAAACCTTCCTCGATAAATGCAGATCATAACAGTAAAAACCTCATCTAAATTCATTCAGTAGTTCTCGAGATTAGTGCAGTCATACAGACAGACGCGTGCCAGGGACTTCCTTTTATATGGTCCATTTCATATAAGAAGGCCAGATTCTGACAGTCAGTGAGTGGCAACTTGAAGTATACGAAACAAAGTGCCATTTACAAAATCCTGTATCAGCTGATGCACGAACGAACAAAAGTTAAAATTACGTTGGCTATTCTGAGTGCACTGCCGATGCACATCAGAAAAGCAGAAAATACGCGGATAAGAAAGAGTTCTTAGATTTATTAATACATTTTATTTTACGAGATCACAAACAATGGTTGTTAGGTTTAAAAACTAAACTTCTTGATAATGTAGTTATGTCTTGGTGTTCAAAATGAAATGCACAATAGAACGATACGACGTGGAAAAGTTTTTTTAAGTTGTGCTAACTTCAGAAAACTTTTTCACGTCGTATCATCCCTCTCCAACCTCGCTTTCAACACGTCCTTGATATTAATTCCAAAAGCATTCAAAAATATTGCATAATATTGTTAAATTATTTTTTCTAATAATTTGACGAAACGACACGAATTTGAAATATATTTCAGGTCCGTAATAGAAGAACTATCAACTTTAAAAAAGACTATCTATTGACCAAAATAAGGGTTGCTCAAACTTTGCAGTGATGTGCTGTGCCCGCCATCTGTCGGATCTTTTGCCAAGTATTACCAGCCAGAAATGAACCGCTTTCCTGTGCAATATATAACAAATATACAAACAGATGCCAATAGTTATATTTTTCCACGAGCTCTGCATAATTTTTAAAGTAATATATATTTTATGAACAACGATTTGGAGTACAAGTAATTTATATTCAACCTGTAATCGTTCGTCTACGTAAATTATACGCCATATTGTTCTCTCGAAGTCCATCTCCTTGTTTCCATAGAAAGTGAGACACGCGTGCATAGTATTTAAGCAATTCTAATGTTATTCCACGTCACATATTTCCAACTCGAATATATTGGCTATAACGTCCAAAGTGTGATAATAGATAAAATAAACCGTCTCGCAAATGTTAACACAAATTAACTATCTCTGACAAATTAAAAAAGAGTTAGCAAATATATTTTTATTTGTAAAATTGATACCTGCCAAATGCTGAAGTTTGGAAGTAGGTATTGATTCTGCTCTGCGGCGTGAGGCGCCAGCACTTGATGCTAGCCCTCAGTGATAGGGCGTATAAATACGTCGACACTGTTGTCTCTAGGTCCAATTTACTAATAACATACCACTGGCTTTGGGTGAGTTCACATAATCGAGTTTTATTGTTGCTTGAACAGGTTAACTGGTACATGAACTCA
>NQII01000642.1:80214-108199 GCA_002778355.1 Clitarchus hookeri
CGCAGCTGGTGGTGGGATCTCGGTGTCCCTTGGGCAGCTGCAAAATGCGGCTGTGTCCGCGCCCTGGTGCTTTCCGTTGTCTCCGGATGTCGTCTGCACGTGCAGGAACAGTTGCACGTGCCGAAACCTTTGGTAGCGTGCCTTAGCAGCTGCGAGGCTCCTGGTGTCCCTCTTCCGGCACGTCCACAAAACCCTTAATCCTTATTGCGGTCGTACGCCCGCGAGCTTCGCCAGAGCGTGTGTTCTGACGAATAAAATATAGGGACACAGAATGCGTCAACATTTTATATTTTTACTTTTATAACCTACTTATTTTTTTTAGACAGATGTCAGTCTTAAAATTTGTTTAGNAGCTGCGAGGCTCCTGGTGTCCCTCTTCCGGCACGTCCACAAAACCCTTAATCCTTATTGCGGTCGTACGCCCGCCAGCTTCGCCAGAGCGTGTTCTGACGAATAAAATATAGGGACGTAGAATACGTCAACATTTTATATTTTTACTTTTATAACCTACTTATTTTTTTTAGACAGATGTCAGTCTTAAAATTTGTTTAGNCGTCAACATTTTATATTTTTACTTTTATAACCTACTTATTTTTTTTAGACAGATGTCAGTCTTAAAATTTGTTTAGCATTACAGTACAATGACAAGTGGATTAGCTGACAGCATGTTGATAAAAAATACAGTACCGACTTGACGGACCAGCTGATGGCGGAAGGATATGTAGTCGGATGTAAACAGTGGCGCTACTTTCGCTGAGCTGTCAAAAAGTGGCCTTATATGGTACATAATATACTATGTAGTGATTATGATGATATTTTTAATTACTAACAGGCTTGCACCGTATGCATGTATTACAATTTACAAATATCGCAACTTAATCTAGCAGTACCCATTTTATGTTCATAGTCTTGGACTAACAACTATTTGCAAATTAACTACTTTGGGCAAGTGCAGTAGCCCTTAGCCCACAGTACCACAATACTTTTCTCATTTATATAATTTCATTCTCATTTTGGTAACACAGCATTATCATTAGCAAAATGAGAATTACCGGCATGAGAAAATGCATGCCTCTGATATTACTGCAATTTATAAAAAATATTCAGCGGACTTTGTGCTTGTTAGCTGAAACCTTTCACCTAAATAAATATAAAATGTTTTCCAAATAACTGGAAATTAATTAGAATGACCTCAACACAATATATTAAATGGCAGAACCAAATGTACAGAGTGTTAACGAAATGACAAGAGAATGTGGCAGGACTACTTTGTCACATTATAGTAACAGTTATAGTAATACTATTAAAATGGTTATTTATTTTTATTCCCTAACATCCAAATGATGCAAAACTCAAAATCTCCGCTGTAAAACGCACTTAAAACTGAGCAAAATATTAGTTATCCAGTGGTGGCAACCATTACCCAACATGATTATTGCGGATTTCCAAATAAAGTAAATAATATAAAGTTGTGAACTTTATTGCTGTAATACTTTAATGAAAACTGATGTGTACTGCATTTTACACAGGAAAACTAGCAGGTATGTCCTACAATATAATGCTAGGTACAGGTTTTGACCATATGTGGCTGTTGGGGATACGGCATTGTATTTCATATGAATACATCTACGTTACTGGGTTTTTGCTGGGTGTCTACCCACAAGGAAAAGTTGAGAGATTTTCATGTGGCATGGAAATGTCAGGGAATTTTCACCTGTCAGGGAAAATGTAAATAGTTACTACCCTACACAAATTTTGTGAATACAAGGTAATGTTAAAACATATGCATTTTAAGATTTCAATTTTAAAGTTTGTGAACTGGCAATAATATATGTTTGCCAAGTGACATAGGTCCTATGCGTACAAAATGAAGTATTTGTGTGTTTGTAATGGACAGTCATGTGAAGTCAATAGCGTGTATTGCGAGAAATATTGATGGACTGAATCAAATATTGCCCCTGTTTACTTGGTCTGTTGCAGTATAATTTAACACAACTGACGGAATATTTTTTCTGCCAACGATGAAAAAAATATGGTATTGTGTTTTAGTATTCCTGAAAAGGTCAGGGAAAATAACGGATACTGCTTGGAAGACTNGATGAAAAAAATATGGTATTGTGTTTTAGTATTCCTGAAAAGGTCAGGGAAAATAACGGATACTGCTTGGAAGACTGGGACGAAGTGACGGAATTCGAAAATGGAATTTCAGTGGACACTCGAGAGATATAAGAATGAAATAGAAGTAACAAAATGGCAACTTAAATCGACAAATATAGACAAAATCTTTAGTTTTGNGATGAAAAAAATATGGTATTGTGTTTTAGTATTCCTGAAAAGGTCAGGGAAAATAACGGATACTGCTTGGAAGACAGGGACGAAGTGACGGAATTCGAAAATGGAATTTCAGTGGACCCTCGAGAGATATATAAGAATGAAATAGAAGTAACAAAATGGCAACTTAAATCGACAAATATAGACAAAATCTTTAGTTTTGGCACAAAAATCGGGCGCTAGCACATTGGAATCGGGAGATAATGTCTGTAAACTTTTATCCCACGCACAAAATGGCCGCCGGTCGCTGCGGGCCCCCACCCGGTAATGCGCAGTGCCAACTCGATGCTCGCATCGTAGTCTTATACCTGATCGAACAAGACCACAGTTATTTCAATTGTGCACGAAGTTAACAGTGTCGGAATGGATCACCCTGCAACGTTGCCGTTCCCGCCTTAGTATATGCTGTCCACGGTCAAGTGAACACTTTTATAAGCCCTCTCGTTTGGAATAATAGTCAATAAATATATTTTATGTTAGTCTTAGATGTTAAATTACGACTTCGGTGGAAACCGTGCTTATTACTTACATGTCAATATTTATTTAAAAAGGTGGTTAAAGGGATTGCAACAGCATTTGTGGTTTGTAGACAGTTTGGTTGCAAATTTATGCCCAAGGAAAAGAGATGGTCATGCATGATTTCTCCGGAAATAAGAGTTACAAGTCTTACCACGAGTACGAAAGAAGTCTAGAAATGCGAGCATGAATCCGCCTTTTCACTTGGCGTTGAGCAACATGTGCACGACATGCTCTAGATTATCACGGAGCATTCGGGCCGCATGTAGTACAGAGAAGCCCATCGTACCAATAGTGAAACAACGGGAGTTTTTAAAATTATTTAAAAGTCTAAAATGTTTCATATGTTTCAGTGCTTTACCGCTCCCCCATTATCGGCTCTCACAAAATAAACGAATATTCAAAACATCATGAATTACGTTAAATGTAGGTAATACTCCAGGAATGTGCCGCGTCTTGCAACATTTTTTTTTTCAAACGCTAATAATGTGCGAGCGTATTGACGCGTTTTAAGAGTGTCTTGGTAAATAAACGCGCGCACTAACGCACACGTCATCGTCACTAACGCAATATTCTCGATCAAAGTATAAATACCTCACAAATCAATATTTTAACACAAAACTACCCACAAGTAAATTGCGGGCGGTTAAATAATTTTAATTGGTTAAAAATGTTCAGTTCTCTCTAGATTGTGAGAACGCAGAGCCAAGCCGTCAATTGTTTGGGAGTCGTATTTACTTAAGTTGTGGCGTGTGGTTGAAGTGCCATTTTAGGCTTTTGTATGTGCACGTGTATGGTAGAGGAAAAAAAGGGGGGGGGGATGCTGGCTTGTAACTGCCGATCTAGCAGAATCAATATAAGCCGCCTGCTCTTGAGGGCAGTAAAAAAATCGGGAAATCAAGGCAATTGCAACTTTCCATAATGCGTTTACTTGCGAATATAATACATTTACGTAGTTGAAAAGAAAAAACTTCTTGTCGAGTTAAGATTATTTTTGTCGAAGCGAATTTTTTCTTTTATTTTGCTGACGGTTATGTGTGCGAGAGATGAAGTGCCGACGTATATGCGTGAAAGGGGCGTAGCAGCACCCCCCATTTATAATGTTAACATGAAAATAAAAAATATAAATTTCTTATTTTTTACGTGAAGTCTGCGTGTTTGAAGCGACCACTCAATTAAAAATTGTTTAACATAATGTGAACTGTTTGTGATGACTATGTTTAAAAACATTCTTACTTTGTATTTTTAATCTCGCACAAGAGGGTTCTTCATTTTGCAACCCCAATCGCCAAACCCTGCGCTCGCGTGTGCCCGTCGGAGGACGAGCCTTGCAGTGGACATGGCGAGGTTTTTGCGGCGTTGTTGCCCACTGCCGCGGTGTCCGCTCGAGGATGGAGTTGTGGCTTGAGTTTCAGCGAACATATCAAGCACCACTCACTTTCCGCGAAGGAGGGAGCAGCCGCTCTACCCTCGCTCCGTCGGCGTGTAGGACCTGCGACCGTGTACAGTGCCGCGATAAAGTTCGGCCCCGTCGCCTTTTCGTCAGTAGCCCTGAATGTAAAAATAGGGGTAGCAATTCGTGGGAAATGCCCCCCCCCCTCCTCCTTTTTTTTTCACTTGCCACGGTGCACTAAGTATTTTCGTTTAGTTTTTGAAAACTAGGTGATGTTTAAAATTATCATTTAAATTTTTTTATAGTTAGAGGTTTCTTCGTACTTTTTGAATCAAACCTTTGAAAAATCTTCTATGTATGACGTGTTTGGTTTCTTTCTAAGTATGTCACGTATTGCAAGTACTTTGTACTTATGTTAAAATTTTTGCATTTTCCTGTTTAATTTGCGCGAATTTTAGTATCGCAAATTGTTAGTGTCTGTGCAGTTGTGAATGTGACGATGTTTTCGACTGCTCGTTCAGTTTTCAGTGTCACAAGTATTGAGGAAAACGAAGAAGGGCGTATAAAAATTCTCTCCATCCCTCTTCCCTTTTCTCCTCTGCCATTTGGTACCCAATCGCAGCCACTGCATATAAATAGTACCGTAAAACGAAGTAATTGCAGAACTCGGCGTGTTTTGCAGTTAGTAGTCTCCGGGCTCTACCGAAGGTTGCTGTATCATATCTTCCGTTTGCCAGCGGCGCATGCGTTTCGGAATAGTTGCAACTTTAATAGTACGAGAGAACCTTTGTCTTATTCGTTTGACAAAGTAGGTTCTACGGTACTGCCAACGTTAGAACCATTGGCGCCGACTCTACGGGACCTAAGTGTTGTGCCTCAGCCCCCCCCTCCCCCATCTCCCTAATAATTGTCAAGAGGGTGCGCGGCCCCTCTAATATACCGACAGACACATCATAAAAAGTAATTAATTGGCACAAACAATTAATAATTAGAGACTGCTTAGAGTTTAGTTGATAGTAAGAGTTAGACTGTATTACCTCTTTCCTATTTCTGTACTACACATCTTTCATATTTTGCATTAATTCGAAACCAATCTATCTTGCGCTCCCCTCCCCATCCCTCTTTTCACCAATAATTTGCGTAAGCCGGCGTTTTTGTTGTTACAGTAAACTACAAATGTTCACTTCATGTTGGCACACAAACACCATGCCGTCACAAGATTGTATCTGGTTTTTATTTAAAGACAGACCTAAGTTTTCTGGGCGGTATTATCGATTGTGTCGTTTTCCCGCAGTTATTTCATACCGGAAATGCATTTGAGAGAATATACGTAAATCATAATCGCACAGGTAAATATAATACATATAAACCATTCCTTGCGTGTATTCGATAAAATACACGCTCACTATGGACTGTGAAAGCCACAGAGAGAAAGCAAGCTGTGCTACTNTCCTTGCGTGTATTCGATAAAATACACGCTCACTATGGACTGTGAAAGCCACAGAGAGAAAGCAAGCTGTGCTACCAGCATCAGAATCAAAATATGTAAATCAAGCACTTGTTTATAAAATATCTATAAAAAAAACTACATGACTGTTTGCTGTGCAGGTAGTAAATATTTTGTTGAAGTATGCACAAAAAACTTTGTGTAATNTCCTTGCGTGTATTCGATAAAATACACGCTCACTATGGACTGTGAAAGCCACAGAGAGAAAGCAAGCTGTGCTACTAGCATCAGAATCAAAATATGTAAATCAAGCACTTGTTTATAAAATATCTAAAAAAAAAACTACATGACTGTTTGCTGTGCAGGTAGTAAATATTTTGTTGAAGTATGCACAAAAAACTTTGTGTAATGCCGAAGTTGTAAGATCGTAGAACATCGACTTGTGATATCTTCGGTATGGATTCGTTTTCCCTAATCGAGAAAGAGGGATGACTATGTGACTCGTCGCACGTTTACATCACGGGAAAACATTGATGACAAGCTGCCTTGTTGGAGCAAGCAACTGTCTCCAAAACAGCGGCGAAGCTCTCTTACGGCTTCGTTGTTTCTGTTCTAGGTATAATTTATTTCAATTTCCGGTAGTTCAAGAACCGTATGGCTGTGTGCATTGACCAGCTAGCAATGTCGTTCTTGTCTGAAGTTCAGCTAGGCTGCCCAAAGCACAGACCTTATCTTGACCCCCACCCTCGCAAAGTTGTCTCCCCTTTTTCCTCTATTTTTCGTTTTTTTCTAAAATGAGCTGTTTTAAATATGTTATGTGTTAATCGAGCTTTTTTGAACTCGGCCTTTAAAATAATTAATTCTTTACCATTTCTTCGTTCGTGTAACACAAAAATGTTGGTTGTATTACTCCAACAAAGTTGTAGGCGGATCACGAATAATCCTGTCACATTACGCCTTCCTAAAATGTGCAATGCCGATGTTATTGGTTTCTTTAACACACACGTAATTGGCTTAAAGCCCTTACACAATAGAAAACTTTAGCATTTGACTTTACATTTCCTTTCCTTTGAAGAAATCACCAATGCACAATACAACTCTCAAGTCAAACAGACAATTGAAAATTGGTTCTGCGAGCTCTGTAAAAATGTGTATCTTGTTATGCAAATTATTATANTGAAGTTCAGCTAGGCTGCCCAAAGCACAGACCTTATCTTGACCCCCACCCTCGCAAAGTTGTCTCCCCTTTTTCGTTTTTTTCTAAAATGAGCTGTTTTAAATATGTTATGTGTTAATCGAGCTTTTTTGAACTCGGCCTTTAANTTCGTTTTTTTCTAAAATGAGCTGTTTTAAATATGTTATGTGTTAATCGAGCTTTTTTGAACTCGGCCTTTAAAAAAATTAATTCTTTACCATTTCTTCGTTCGTGTAACACAAAAATGTTGGTTGTATGACTCCAACAAAGTTGTAGAATAATCCTGTCACATTACGCCTTCCTAAAATGTGCAATGCCGATGTTATTGGTACAACTGGGTTTCGTTTCTTTAACACACACGTAATTGGCTTAAAGCCCTTACACAATAGAAAACTTTAGCATTTGACTTTACATTTCCTTTCCTTTGAAGAAATCACCAATGCACAATACAACTGTCAAGTCAAACAGACAATTGAAAATTGGTTCTGCGAGCTCTGTAAAAATGTGTATCTTGTTATGCAAATTATTATANTCAAGTCAAACAGACAATTGAAAATTGGTTCTGCGAGCTCTGTAAAAATGTGTATCTTGTTATGCAAATTATTATATTACCCAATAATACATTTTACGTACCTTTTTTTTTTTTTTAATAGGCTTAAAATTTATATTAAGAGTTTATTTCAAACAAAAAATTCAGTTGTTTAATTTATTCAAATATATCAAGTCATATAATTCCTGTTCACATTATATTCGTTTGCCATTTATTTAATTTAAACGAGCTTGGTTTAATGTACCGAGATGAAAATAGCCCTACAGTAAAATAACTCTCATTCCACATAACCTATGTTAGATTCTCGGCAAAATAGTTGCTTGACTTTGATTTTAAATTTCAACTTTTCTAAATCGTTAAGTCAAGAGTCTTGACTTTACCTTTGGCAGTTCCATTTTCTTAAGTTCCATTAGAAACATCATGTCGGAAAGCAAACGTAAAGTCAAATGTTAAAAGTTTTCAATTGTGCCAGGGCTTTTAGTCGGCACATCGTTACTACAGGACACCAGGTTGATCTTCTCCTACCACTTAACTTGTTCCTCTCGTAAAAACATTGTTGCTATGTAGATGTGAGTTTTAGAGCCAACTTGATCCAAAGACATTCCCTTACCTTCTGTAATAACTAAAAAATCTGTACGTCATTCCCCAGCGAATCGGTACATTTTTTGATAACTTTTTTGTTGCATTCGGCACAATTTCTGGTTTCAGAACTTAACAAAAAAACGAACTTACCTGTGCGCAAGTAAAAGCTGCGACATTTGATTAAAAACATGAAAATAGCTTGAGGGTTTCGTCGAGAAAATCGTATTACAGTAGAGATGTGTAGCAACATTGTGTGCGTTTATTTACGAGATTCGAATAGNGGTTTCGTCGAGAAAATCGTATTACAGTAGAGATGTGTAGCAACATTGTGTGCGTTTATTTACGAGATTCGAATAACACGAGTCGTTACGCCCGTATGTTACTCGCTTAAAAAAAAAAAAAAAAGTCGCTAGACTCCTTGATACCATTCGTGGAATATTCTTAAGTGTTACCGACATGTGACATAATAGTGAAGTTTTGCGTACTCGTTTATGATAATCGATAGGGGCGAGCAGTGAAACACTGAAACACAAAACATTACGATTTGTAAATAATTTTAAAAAAAAGTTTCTTAATTTGACTATTGTTAAGACGGAATGCTCAGTGATAAGCTAGAGCACGTCATACACATGTTGCTTAAAACCAGGCCTCACCCCTCCTGCAGAAATTCTTCGTTTCCGCGTCATAATTTCGTATTCATAGTTATAACTGACAGTGTACGGTTATAGAAAACTTACATTTTACGAGTTGTTTAATATTTGTGTGCGTAATTTCCATTGTGTGTTATCTGGTAATTTTTGAAAGTCAGGAATATATTTCTATTTTATCAAAAGTTTCTGCCATTTTCAAGCAGGAAATAGCACACAGTGAAAATTAGATACATGTGTTTTATACAGCTTGTATATGATACATTTCTGTAATCAAGCATTTCTAATAATAATAGGCTATCTCTGAAACTGAAATAATGACACGAACACACAGAATTTCTGCATAATGGGTGAAGCTGAGCCTTAACGCCATGAGAAAAGCCTGATTAGGAAACAGACTATTCAATAGTTATATTCTTCAAACGGAAAGGAGAAGAAATGGACTCGATTTCTTCGAAACCTAAGCTAACCAGGTCACGCACGTTCACATGATGCGAGAAAATGAGAAATATGCTGAACCTCTTTGTGATCAACTCGTTTGATTGCCATGGAAGGGTAGGCGTTATTAGTTTACTAATGTAGAAACAAATCAGGAACTGCAACCAGTGCTCACAAAATGGATATCAAATGGTGAAGGGACCGCGATGATGTAGTTGTTAAGACTACTCGCCTCCCACATAGGCGAACTGGGTTCTATTCACGGTGGGGTTGTTCCCGGATTTTCGAATGTGGGAATCGTGCCGGACAGGTGGTCGGCGGGTTTTCTCGGTATCTTCCGTTTCCCCCGCCCTTGTATTCCGGCGCTGCTCCTTACCTCACTTCACCCTCTTCGGCTCTCAAGACCTCTATGTTAAGGCCACTCAAATAATAAAATTGAAGTGTGGTGTTTTTTCTTTTCAGAAATGTTTTGATTTGCACTTGCTTTAGTACAGCATCATTGTGCGAAGAAAACGTATTAATTTTAAGGTATAAATAGGCACAGCAATGAATATCATACAAATGATTGCAGATGTGATTAATGAGCGATAGACATGCCGAGTACACGTATGAAACAGCTGTACGAACAGTCGGGATTCGAAAGACAGGGCTAGGAGATACTGGGGTGGATGGCGCATCATTCGGCCATTCTGACTCCACAGACTGTGTTGGGAGCAATGGAGACTTGAAGGTATCAATGCATGGCGGAACGGTTCTGGGCGATCCAGCCAGACTTGTGGAAGGGAGTAAGTACTGTATGATTGTCAGCCAGGCACGAACAGAGCCGGCTGCATTCTCGTCCACCGCCATACAGCTTCGCTAAAGCACAGTGTATCTATACCAGAACCATCTCCGGAGACCTAGTGCGAACATGCAATCCCGGTGACTTTCACGTGTTCTGCTGTTAACCCCTCGTCATCATCGCATTTGTTTGCAGTGGTGTCAGCGGGAATAGCGTTCCATGCTACACTCTAATTAGAAATTATCGCAAAATTACCTCATCAGTGTGTACGTATAGTGAAAAAAACGCGAATATAAAATCTTCATAACCCGCCCACTTTTGTCTCTTCCTTCCATAAATCCATACAGGGTTCCTAAACGAGTTTCATTTCTAAAGGTTTGACAAGATTTTTCACACGTCAGAGCCTAGATGATTGCTTCTGAAGCTTTATTGAAATGTTACAGCTTCGTTGCCTTTATTAATTTTTGACCAGTGAGTAGTGACATCCAGGAAGAAGTAATAAATTATTTCTTGCAGGCGATCACAGAAATATCACTATAGGCTGTTTACGGTAAACTTAGCACTTTCGAAAGCCTTCTTAAGATCTACTTGTATGAACATTGTGTATTCTTCCACCATATGTAAAATAAACATTGTNCACTTTCGAAAGCCTTCTTAAGATCTACTTGTATGAACATTGTGTATTCTTCCACCATATGTAAAATAAACATTGTCATTGGCTCTATCACTTTATTCATTTGTCGGTTAATTGAAACTGTAGAATTATTATAAAAGTAAATATTTTACCATTGCCAGTGTGTGTCTCTTTAGTATCATATAGTGACATATATATATATATATATATTCACGGTTTCTCTACACTTTTTTAATCAAACCTTTGAAAAATCACCTAATGTATGACGTGTTTAGTTATTTCCTAAATATGCCATGTATTACAAGTGTTTTATCCTTGTGTCAACATAAAAAACTGCTTTTTTTTTTTAAATTGAAACGTTATTTCCATATTACTAGCGAACCGGCCCGGCTTCGCCAGGTAACAATTTAGTTTTAACAGCGATACTTTGAAAGGCAAAAATGGTTACTGTGGGTTATCCTTAAAAGATAAACATATGCTATCGCGGACTTTTCTGTAGATCTTTTTGAGCGCTACAATTCTATAGTATATTAATTTGACGTATCTCTTATGGTTTAGTCAGCGCAAGCCATGTAAGCGCCCTAAAAGTGGGTTTTTACGAGTTTACTACAAACCGTTCGGCATTTCTCTACTATTCTTACATAAAATATAAATGTATTATACACCAAAATCTTCCTCAAGAAATTCTCTAAATGATGATGAAAACTGCATCAAAATCCATCAAGTAGTTTAGAAGTGCCAAGCGAATACACAGACAGACGCGAATAAGCGACTTTGTTTTATACTATTTAAATATTTATAAATTATAATGCTTTATTTTTAAATAATATGAATTAAAATAGTGAGAAAACGTGTGCGTTGGTAACGCCTAGTACGAAATAGTTCTCATGCAGAATATTATGACAACTGAGTGCGTACGAATGCGGTGCGTTCTCCTTTGGTGTAGTTTACCAGATTTAGTCAAGCTTAGTTAGAATGAAGTGGAGGAATATCCTGGAAGTAGATCTTTAGCAGGGCTTCAGAAAAGTGTTAAGTAACCGTGAACGGATTGTATTGACATTTTTCAAACATTGATTTAAAAAGTGCTTCAATCAACGTGAACAGCCTNTGTGTTGGGAGCAATGGAGACTTGAAGGTATCAATGCATGGCGGAACGGTTCTGGGCGATCCAGCCAGACTTGTGAAAGGGAGTAAGTACTGTATGATTGTCAGACAGGCACGAACAGAGCCGGCTGCATTCTCGTCCACCGCCATACAGCTTCGCTAAAGCACAGTGTATCTATACCAGAACCATCTCCGGAGACCTAGTGCGAACATGCAATCCCGGTGACTTTCACGTGTTCTGCTGTTAACCCCTCGTCATCATCGCATTTGTTTGCAGTGGTGTCAGCGGGAATAGCGTTCCATGCTACACTCTAATTAGAAATTATCGCAAAATTACCTCATCAGTGTGTACGTATAGTGAAAAAAACGCGAATATAAAATCTTCATAACCCGCCCACTTTTGTCTCTTCCTTCCATAAATCCATACAGGGTTCCTAAACGAGTTTCATTTCTAAAGGTTTGACAAGATTTTTCTCACGTCAGAGCCTAGATGATTGCTTCTGAAGCTTTATTGAAATGTTACAGCTTCGTTGCCTTTATTAATTTTTGACCAGTGAGTAGTGACATCCAGGAAGAAGTAATAAATTATTTCTTGCAGGCGATCACAGAAATATCACTATAGGCTGTTTACGGTAAACTTAGCACTTTCGAAAGCCTTCTTAAGATCTACTTGTATGAACATTGTGTATTCTTCCACCATATGTAAAATAAACATTGCCATTGGCTCTATCACTTTATTCATTTGTCGGTTAATTGAAACTGTAGAATTATTATAAAAGTAAATATTTTACCATTGCCAGTGTGTGTCTCTTTAGTATCATATAGTGATATATATATATCTATCTATTCACGGTTTCTCTACACTTTTTTAATCAAGCCTTTGAAAAATCACCTAATGTATGACGTGTTTAGTTATTTCCTAAATATGCCGAGTATTACAAGTGTTTTATCCTTGTGTCAACATAAAAAACTGCTTTTTTTTTTTAATTGAAACGTTATTTCCATATTACTAGCGAACCGGCCCGGCTTCGCCAGGTAACAATTTAGTTTTAACAGCGATACTTTGAAAGGCAAAAATGGTTACTGTGGGTTATCCTTAAAAGATAAACATATGCTATCGCGGACTTTTCTGTAGATCTTTTTGAGCGCTACAATTCTATAGTATATTAATTTGACGTATCTCTTATGGTTTAGTCAGCGCAAGCCATGTAAGCGCCCTAAAAGTGGGTTTTTACGAGTTTACTACAAACCGTTCGGCATTTCTCTACTATTCTTACATAAAATATAAATGTATTATACACCAAAATCTTCCTCAAGAAATTCTCTAAATGATGATGAAAACTGCATCAAAATCCATCAAGTAGTTTAGAAGTGCCAAGCGAATACACAGACAGACGCGAATAAGCGACTTTGTTTTATACTATTTAAAGATTTATAAATTATGATGCTTTATTTTTAAATAATATGAATTAAAATAGTGAGAAAACGTGTGTGTTGGTAACGCCTAGTACGAAATAGTTCTCGTGCAGAATATTATGACAGCTGAGTGCGTACGAATGCGGTGCGTTCTCCTTTGGTGTAGTTTACCAGATTTAGTCAAGCTTAGTTAGAATGAAGTGGAGGAATATCCTGGAAGTAGATCTTTAGCAGGGCTTCAGAAAAGTGTCAAGTAACCGTGAACGGATTGTATTGACATTTTTCAAACATTGATTTAAAAAGTGCTTCAATCAACGTGAACAGCCTNAAGTAACCGTGAACGGATTGTATTGACATTTTTCAAACATTGATTTAAAAAGTGCTTCAATCAACGTGAACAGCCTATAGTAACAGTACACAATTATAACCAAATTTATAAGATGTGCAATTCAGTTCCCTTTGCCATGTCGGATCAGTAAAATAACAGAAAGTCTGTAGTGCCGGCTGAGGCAAAAATTTAATGTATCCAAGATGGCACCTTCTATGGAGCTTTTTAGCGCGTGTAAGGCACAGAGGAAAGCGAGCGGACACCGACACGCGTACCTACAATAGTGCCCTCTCTCTTCTACACGCAAGGCACTGGACTGGCGTGCAGTGTTCTCGTAGTGCTACGTGTACCTGCGGGACTTTCAGCGGTGACCCTATCATTTTATTGATGGTAAGTATGTAGCAAATTTCAATACAGTCTCNTGTACCTGCGGGACTTTCAGCGGTGACCCTATCATTTTATTGATGGTAAGTATGTAGCAAATTTCAATACAGTCTCGTGTCCGGCCAATATGTTTCAAGATACGGCAGTCTGAGAAACTGTTTTTAGCTATATTGGAGGGCTTCAAANGTCTCGTGTCCGGCCAATATGTTTCAAGATACGGCAGTCTGAGAAACTGTTTTTAGCTATATTGGAGGGCTTCAAAATAATATCTACAGCATGCGTGGAAACTTTAAAGTACCATTCCGTCTTTGTCTGCGTCGTGTCTTTTCGTAGGTAACACACCGGGGGCGCGTTTAATAGTTTCGTAAAAAAAAAAATCAGGATTCTAAATACTCTGCAACGCAGTTCAAGCCCCAGGCAGGCGGAATCCTTAAGCTCTACGTAACACACGCACCAACGTATGTTTCTTCCATTTATTTTGCTGACTGTGATAATCTATGTTCGTCTGGTGCTGAGGCCAATGAGGAACCTTGTCTAACATAAAGGATGGTCCTTGGAGGAAACGTATTTAGACAGTTCTCCAGCATCTGTGTGGCATGCTAATGCAAACAAACCTCAGGAATTGAACCCACGACCTTCCGAATGAGAGCCAGTCCCGCTACTGCGAAAGACCAGCAAGCAAACACGCAAAAGCACTATTAGAAATGTTAAAGAATAAGATATGTTAACCCTGAGGTATTCCAAAAACTTTGGTATTTCATTATACTATTTTTGACTGGTGCAATTGACGCCATCTTGACCAATTTCCCGCCATAACCGTTAGTTTTCTGTACAGACCTTTTTTANTTTTGACTGGTGCAATTGACGCCATCTTGACCAATTTCCCGCCATAACCGTTAGTTTTCTGTACAGACCTTTTTTACAGTTTGTTTACATCGCAACCTTTATGCCGGGGGAGTCTTATATCAGTGCCTCATCCGGGAATGTAACCNTTTTTTACAGTTTGTTTACATCGCAACCTTTATGCCGGGGGAGTCTTATATCAGTGCCTCATCCGGGAATGTAACCCAGAAGCTTCTACCCGCGAGGTCGTTTTATCTACAGTAGTGAACTTAAAATTAATATGGAGCTTGAATACCATGTGTATTTTCATGAATATCCACGTGAAACTGTATATAAAGTAATGTTTCATCTCCAAAAGTATGATTCTTACTCTCTCAAATGCATTTGTGGGTTTAAAAACCTCTTTCGACTTATAAACTTTTATGCTGGGAGCATGTGGGATATCTTGCACGTAATGCCGCACCTGGAAATCTAACCTGTTACCTCAATCACGAATATCGTCAATATCTGTAGCTGTAGAATATGTTGCTATGCCAGAAGCATGACTGCTTAAGAAATTGAGGATGTGATTTGTATCCCCCGGTGTGCGACGTTTGTTAAATCTCGTGGGCCATTTATCTACACCTGTNAGAAATTGAGGATGTGATTTGTATCCCCCGGTGTGCGACGTTTGTTAAATCTCGTGGGCCATTTATCTACACCTGTAGTTGCATTGTCAACTCCTGTCCAGGCTATATAAAAGTAATGCGCTTGTAATGATTAGTTCAGTTATTGAAAAACACTTATGAGCCAAGTTATTCATCTGGAATAATAGCAGCAAGTCACGAATATGTTGCCTCTTGTTCAAACAGAAATCGTTAGCAGTTTCCCTCATCGAGGCGAGCGCTTGGAAAATGGAAAATGCGATATTTGGCGCACGGAGCGTGTAGTAAAGGACAACAGTTACTGCTATAGTCTGTCTCATGTAAGTTGGCGAGGTTTTGACAGTTCGACGAAAGTAGCGCCAATGTTTACTTTTCGTTTGTGTATCCTTTCGTCTTCAGCTGGTGCGTCAAGTGGAGGCTGTATTTTTTTTTATCAACACGCTGTCAGCTAATCCACTTGCCATTGTACTGTAATGGTAAACAAACTTTAATGTATTTATAGACTGACATCTGTCAAAAAAAATTGGTAGGTTATAAAAGTAAAAATATAGAACCTTTCAAAAAATTAAATACTTGCGAACTCTTTTCCAATTTATCTGAGAGCTAATTTGGATTAACATTTGCGAGACGGTAATCGTAGTTCTTATCACACACTGGATGTTACAGCTAATAAATTAAGAATTAAAATAAAAAATAATTTTGGGGATTTGCTTGACAACGAACTTTCATTCGCCAACTCACCAACGACTTTGCAAAGCGGGTGGCAAAACAACATGTCGTAGACCTAACGAATACTGGCCCAAAGGAAATCATCAGTAAACAAAATCGTTGTACAGATAATACATGCTAAAATTATACAGAGCTCGCGGGAAAATAAAACCATTGGTAATTCGTAAATTTGTTATTTTACACAAAAAAACTAAATTTTCTGGCTTGTTAGTGCTTCGGGAGAGACAGATAGCGCGCATGGAATGGCGCTACACTTTCGTGAGTCGAATGAGTTTCTCAACAGATGGCAGTACTAGGCCTGCAACGTGAAATTGGTTAAAGGTTTTGAAATTGTGTTCCGTTTGGATATGGATCGTTTCATTGCAGAATTTATTTTGAACACTTATACATAACTACTTTATCACGCAGTTTAGTTTCTAACACTAACAACCACTGCTTTGTAACCACGTAAAATAAAGTGTGTTAATTAATCTAGGAACTCTNAGTTTAGTTTCTAACACTAACAACCACTGCTTTGTAACCACGTAAAATAAAGTGTGTTAATTAATCTAGGAACTCTTTCTTATCGCGTATTTTCTGCTTATCTGATGTGCGTCGGCAATGCACCCAGAATAGCCAACATAATATTAACTTTTGTTCGTTCGTGCATCAGCTGATACAGGATTTGTAAATGGCACTTTGTTTCGTATACCTCAAGTTACCACTCTCTGACTGTCATAATCTCGCCAACTTATATGAGACAGGCAATAGTATTGGGAAAAGGAGAGTTAAGCGCCAACTGGATGCGGACAATCTGGCTGCCATCTTGGATTTCACTTTTCCCTTGGAAAATCCCGATTTTCCTTAATACCCAAAATTTCCCTTTTTCCTTCAAAAACTACCAGAATTTCCCGAATTTTCCTATAAAGCAGCCAACTTTTTCACAAAAATGTTTTTTTTACAATGCAGCTGGCTTCTTTTGCTCAATCCGGATGAATCCGGCAGAAATTGTGCAATTGTCTACCGGAGTGTGCTGATTTACAAGCACACTGTCATTCTATGCCATCACCATCCATCTTGTCTGAATAATGTTAGAGTNACATTCTCTCGCGCCTTCTCTATACCTTGGGGTTTTCTCATGCTCCCTCATTCCTTCCTGCCTCTCTCTTGTCCATTCTATCCCTTCGGGGGGTTTTCTCGTATTCCTTACTGTCTCTCCCCCTCTCGTTCGTTCTATCCCTTGGGTTTTGTCATATTCCTTCCGATCTCCTTTAGTTTCACCCTTTCCCCTCTCTTGCTTTTCGACCCCTCCATCTTGGGTGCTCCCTACCACCATTGTCTACTGCCACCTTGGTTTTCTCATATTCCTTCTGGTCTCCTTTCACCTGGTGTCCTGGCGGGACAAGTCTCATCTTCTGTCATTTCACCTGCGCGACATGGAGCGAAGCCTGCCCACGAACGCTAGCCTATAGTCGTACCGTGCGCACATAAAGTACGTCCTAAGCTCACTTATAAGCATATTTTGCTGTAATTACCAAACTATTTAAGATTCAGCCACAAAATACATAGCATAGGTATCACCTCCGATGACACAGGGTGGTATGGAAAAGTACACTTTAATCCCTCTTATAAGCATATTGCCCAACATTTCCCACACACCGAAGCCACGACCACCAAATTCATATCAAAGACATCACTTCCACCTGCAATCAAGGAGTTAACGACAAGCAGGCCTTAAGTCCTGTTATAAGCATAGTTGGTCAGCATTTTNCACTTCCACCTGCAATCAAGGAGTTAACGACAAGCAGGCCTTAAGTCCTGTTATAAGCATAGTTGGTCAGCATTTCCAAACCTTTGAGGTTCGGGAATATGTAACAACCATCTATACATGTAAAAAAAATACAGTTACACATACAATTGCGTTGCAAAATTACTGTTGCATGTAAGAGAGTGGGGTCTGAAATAGCACACACATACGCACCGGCCTGCACGCATTCGACAATTGCCCGCTGGCGCCCTTGCTGTCTGCTACCACAGGTGTCTTCTGACTCGAATCCGCCTCAGCGATAGCTAGCCTCCTTTAGCCCACCGACATCCAGACCGTATATATAGATGTGAAAATATAAACATGAATAACCGTTAGCATGGGTAACATACAACAGACAACTATAAACATATGTGCTGCGTGCATGATGGACATAGTCGTGGGTAACTGTAAAATACATATATATTAATATAAACTAAAACTGCCAGTCCGACACAAGGACAACAGCCCAAGTCAACGATACCATGGGTAACCCTAAACAAACAACCATATAATGATAAAATAAAGGGGTATACAATTGCACTGATAATAAGACTCGCATGTTATGTTAAAACATGTACACATAAA
Organism: Clitarchus hookeri; assembly: GCA_002778355.1. Taxonomy (NCBI): domain Eukaryota; kingdom Metazoa; phylum Arthropoda; class Insecta; order Phasmatodea; family Phasmatidae; genus Clitarchus; species Clitarchus hookeri. The sequence continues at coordinate 98,548 of NQII01000642.1, forward strand.
TATAAATAAACACCGTCAACCAAACGCAAGGGTCGGGGAAATCAAGTGCAAAAGAAATTAAACTGCCCTGTACATGAAAAATCAGTCACATTACCTACAATAAAGGACTGGTATATATGTAAGTACATCATGAGCATAATGCCATAACCAGTCTCAATATATAAAAAATAATACCCGACGGAGCCACAGTGCTGCTATCACACCAAGAAGTTTATTCAGAAGCTAGAATGCATGCCAACATGAGAATCAACGAGTCATCACAATTACCATCCTCAAAATTGACTACAGTGCATCAAGTGCGGTACACTTTATGCTACTTGTAAAATCTGTGTTCCTTTGCTTGGCACAAAATAACATACATTTAAAATCATTAGTCGTGCACGAGAGGCGTCACTGCTACATGCTGATGCAAACAGATATAACTATCTGCTTAACAAGCAGTGTATATTGCGCGAGCATAGAGTGCTGTTCGTCACATTAGTCACTTTTGCGAAGCAGAGAAGCACAGGTGCGATAAGGGCAACACTACTACACACTGATGCAAGCAGATTNCATTAGTCACTTTTGCGAAGCAGAGAAGCACAGGTGCGATAAGGGCAACACTACTACACACTGATGCAAGCAGATTTAAAACCGAAATGTATATGATAATAGTTATAAGCACAACCAACCAATGCAATAACGTATTACAGAAGCATTGGGTGCTGTACACTGTGTGTTAAACGATGCTACACTAGACTAGGCTGCCGTGGTCAGTACAACAGAATAGCAAANCTACACTAGACTAGGCTGCCGTGGTCAGTACAACAGAATAGCAAACGACTTCCTTACGAACCGACTGAAACGAAACCATCACATTCAGAGTAAAGCCAACACTCGGTACACTAGCAGCAGAACACATCCGACCCGGCCAAAGTTGCGCTATCAACTAACATCGTGAGAATCTGTAAAGCAGCCCAGGTGGTCGACCATCAGTGCGGGCACGTGCAAGTCTCGGCAAGTGGAAGGGATAGCACAGAAAACTAGCAGAGAGATGAGTTACACATGCACTTTTCCATCATGAGAGGAATTCAGTTATACAGTAAAAGGTAACAATTTATTTCATTTTAACTATTATATAAATATACTTATTTCGAATATTAACCATTTATATAGAAATGACAGTACACGCATGAACTTTGTAATAATGAGTAAGAAAGCAACACATCATATCATTTCAACTATGTATGTACTCTGGTTTTCAGTTATTTGAAAACATATGTACCATGGTAGCACTGGACACGGTGCACCAACCTTGATAATAAGTTAGTGTTGGTTCAATCCCATAGTGAGCCGAAACATTTCTGTGAAAAAATAATACTATGTGATATTCAATTAAAACTTCTATTTTATATCTAAGTATTTAAGTACCGAACATATCATGCAACAACTACAAGGTCCAGAAATTAACTGAAGCAAGGTACATGCAATTCGGTGATGACATCATACCAAGCCTGTACATGCCTGCAGGAATTGGGGGAGGGTTATGCATTTATTCATATTGCAGACCCCATGCCAAACATTCCCGATGTTCAGTATACACACAGACACTTAGTCAAAGATGCAGATGATAAGACTGAAGAGGAAGAAGACAGGACTCAAGAAGTCGATGGCACTGGCTTATGTCCCATTAGTTCTGGAGTTCCCGAAAGCCGCAGAAGCTAGATGAGGTGATCCAAACACATCCATCTACTATCTGACGAACCCAACAGGCGAGGGTTGTCTGCAGCACAGTGTAGGGCAACACACCACATCCCACAAAAAATAAGTACTTATCAGTCAGAAGTTAAAGCTTCATAACGGATGCTTTCAACATGACATAACGTTGTAAATATTAGCATGTCTCTTTAAAATATAGCTTCGAATAACTAGCGTTGGTAGAGGATATTGCTTCTGTCTACCCTAATCACTTTTAGGTCTATAAAAGCAGTTCGTACCACCACACATCGCACAGAAATTCTTTCTATCGTCGAGANACCCTAATCACTTTTAGGTCTATAAAAGCAGTTCGTACCACCACACATCGCACAGAAATTCTTTCTATCGTCGAGAGGATATAGTGAAAATGATGGGATGCTGTTCTAGTGGTCAAAAAAATGTTTCATCTATCGTGACGTGAAGGATAAAATCACTTGCAGCGCTCGACAAAGGTACCACGTTTGCATACCTGCCTAAAGAATCATTTCTCGCATATGCCCGACACGAAATAAAATCCGTGTACAAACACCTACATATCTATCTGCAATACGATGAAGAGATTCTTGTATGTCTCAGATACCTAGCATGTTTTCAAGGTAGTTCTACCGTTACAGGCACACCACATTCCAGGAACTGGTGTAATGCACATCGGGAGCGAGCAGTAGCAAAAGAAAAACAAGGCACCTCCAACACTGAAAGATGAATGAGTGTAAAGAAGTTGAAAGGTCGAATTGTCAACTTCTCAGGCTTGACAGCGATCGACCTGATAAGGTAATATATTTCAGTCCAGCAACCATGCTGACGTTTGCACCACACAGCCAGCAGTCATCTACTGAGGCAACCCGAGACAGGCATCGCAAACTAGCAGGCAGTGTGAACAGTATACAAGCGAGCATAATGTAAAAACGAATTTCATATCATCGGCGAGCATGGTGGTGGCAAGCAGATCGTTACTACTACATTCATCTACCACGATCGTGTACTCTGCTACAATATGAAGATGGAATCAATGGTTGAATACTTACCATCTGTAACACTGTCAGCATCGCCAACAACAAGGGTCCCTAAAGAGTCACTGCAAGCATTACAGCAACAATGATACTGCTGTGGAAATACCTTTTGTAAAACCTATAAAGAATGCTGACATGAAAGTAGCCATTGCGTGTTCAGCCCATCGTGCGCGACGTTTCACTGTGAAAACTGCGATGCAGTGTTGACTTGTAGTGGTAGCCTACATAGTCGTATCAAGAAGTGCAAATATTGCGGCACGAGATGAAGATAGTAACTGCTCATTTGCCATCGCCTACAAGACCTACCCATGTGATGTCATTTCTGTAAAATAAAGGTAATGTGTATGCATTACTTCTGTGTTATTAATTAATGTTTAACCCGCGATGGCATTAGTTTCGCCTCCATCATACAGACCTGAAATATTTCCCCATCACTAGGAAAAAAATTACAAGTTACNGCGATGGCATTAGTTTCGCCTCCATCATACAGACCTGAAATATTTCCCCATCACTAGGAAAAAAATTACAAGTTATAGGATTTGGGTACTCCTGAAAGTGAATTATTTTATGTATAGTGTCAAAGTCTCCAACTCAGGTCACTACATATACCNAGGATTTGGGTACTCCTGAAAGTGAATTATTTTATGTATAGTGTCAAAGTCTCCAACTCAGGTCACTACATATACCTCATCGTAGGAGATTGTTTACTTATATATATCTGTCACATTTTAAGCACGTACACAGACAGTCACATTTAAAGCTAATCAGACATATGTAAAATATGCATGGTTAAATTACACACACGTCAATCACCCTCATCCACCTTCTTACTTTCACCGTCGTCGTCGTCTGCTAGCGTGACTGACTCCTTGTATTCGACGACAGCTGCTTGAGCAGTACACACAGATGCTCTCGCTGTCGAACCTCTACTATCAAAAAAAATACCTGATAGTTCCACAGTCCATGATAGTGATATGTGTTGCTTTGCGTCGAGAACTTAGTACAAAAAGCTTATGTTCACAAGGACCAGCCTCAAAAATGATTTTACAATATGTCGAGTGCAGTACACTATTTACCAGCAATGATACTTTGAAAATGCATTAGCTGTCCTGTAAAGGCTGTGTTCCTTTACTTGCCACTAAACATAATTAATTTAAGGCAATGGTCATGCAAGACAGGATGACACTGCTACATATTGGTAAACATATATAAATAATAAATGTAAATCAGTTATACACCTACTAACTGATACATATTGTGCGAGGAATGGATGCTGTACGTTATGTTAACTAAAAAAGCAATTATGATCGCGAAGCATGTGGCGATAAGGTCGCCACTGCTAGGCATGATGTCAGCAAACAAAGAAAGGGGAAAAAATACAAATATCTACCAACCAATGCATATTGCACATGCGACAAGTACTGTGCATCGCATCAGTCAGTGCTAGACAAGATCATGCGTCTGACAACTGACATGGTATCCTTGGTTAGTACAGCAGAATAGCAAACGATTTTCCCCACATACACACTCCGACCAAGCTACTCTACAGTACAGAGGCACTACTAACAAACTTATAATGCACGAGCATCGAGCAATGTATGTCGCATTATGCTAAAATAAAATACTATGGCGGAGGTGAGAAGCATGGGAAGCGACAAGGCCGACACTGCTACACACCAATGCAAACACATAAAAAATAAAATGTAAAGGAAACTAGTTATAAGCATTTACCAACCAGTGCATATTGCACAATCGTCGAGCGTTTTACATCGTGTTAGATGATGCTAATCAAGACCAGGCTATCCTGTTTAGCACAACAGAACAGTAGACGACTTCCTTACGAACCGACGGAAACGAAACCATCACATTTAGATTATGGCCAACACACAAGACATGCATCACTAGCAGAGGAATGCATGCGACCCGGTCAACTTTGTACGATCAACTAATATTTTGAGAATCTCTAAGGCAGTCCAAGTGGTCGGCCGCAAGTGCTGGCACCATGCAGGTCTCGGGAAGTCGAACAGATGGCACAACACTAGCTAAGAGAGAGATGCTTCATATCCAGATTGGCGGATCAGTCGAGTCACACATGCACTTCCCTTTACTAGAGGAATTAAGTTATAAAGGCTTGATAAAAAGGTATTTAGTTTTAAATATCATATACACGCACTTATTTTTATGGATGAAGAAAAAGCATGCGTACACACTGAGAAAACCCATTTTCCCCCACTCGCAGTAGTAGGAACAGTGATATCTTACGACCTTGATCTTGACCTTTGGCCATTATTTCGGTTGACAACTACACTAGGGATGAGTTGGGTGTATATCATATTTAAAACGAAATAACTNACCTTTGGCCATTATTTCGGTTGACAACTACACTAGGGATGAGTTGGGTGTATATCATATTTAAAACGAAATAACCTTTTCCCAATCCTTGTATAAATCAATTCCTCTCTCATAGGGAAGTGCATGTGTGACACTGTTGGTCTACCACCCTGGGGCCTGATATTTCTCTCTTGCACTTGACGCATTGTAGTCATTTTGAGGATGGTAAATGTGATCACTCGTTGATTCTCATGTTGGCATGCATTCTTCTAGCTTTTTACTANGTAGTCATTTTGAGGATGGTAAATGTGATCACTCGTTGATTCTCATGTTGGCATGCATTCTTCTAGCTTTTTACTAAACTTCTTGGCGTAATAGCAGCACTGATATAACTATTAAGGACTGTTGCTCCGTCGGGTATTATCATTTATATATTGTGACTCGTTATGACATCATGCTCATGATGTGCTTGCGTATATGCTAGTTCTTTATTGTATGTTATGCGACTGATTTTTCATGTACAGTGCAGATTCATATCTTTTGCACTTGGTTTCCCCGACCCTCGTGTTAGGTTGACGGTGTTTATTTATATTTATGTTTACATGTTTTAATGTAACATGCAACTACATACATCTTGTTATCAGTATAATTGTGTACCACTTAATTTTTTATTATATGGTTGTTTGTTTAGGGTTGCCCACGGTATCGTTGACTTGGGCCGCTGGTCCTTGTGTCAGACTGGCAGTNATTATATGGTTGTTTGTTTAGGGTTGCCCACGGTATCGTTGACTTGGGCCGCTGGTCCTTGTGTCAGACTGGCAGTGTTCGTTTATATTAATATATATGTATTTTACAGTTTCCCACTACTATGTCCATCATGCACACAGTGCTTTTGTATACGTCTTGCTTGTTTTAGTATATAATTGTTTGTTGTATGTTACTCATGCTAACTGTTAATTATGTTTATATTTTCACGTGTATATATACAGCCTTGATGTCGGTGGGCGAAGGGCGGCTAACTGTCGCTGAGAGGGATCCGAGTTGGTAGACACCTGAGGTAGCAGACAGCAAGGGTGGCGGTGGGCTATGTCGAGTGGGTGCAGGCCGATGTGTGTGTGTGTGCTATTTCAGACCCTACACTGCTACATGCAGATGTAACTTTGCAACGTACTTGTATGTATACCTTTTTTCTTTACATGCGTGGGCAGTTGTTACATGTTCCCGAAATTCAGATGTTTGGAAATGCTGACCAACTATGCTTATAACAGGATTTAAGGCCTGCGTGTCCTTATCTCCATGATTGCAGTCAGAAGTGATGTCTGTTATATGAATTTGATAGTTGTAGCTACGGTGTGTGGAAAATGCCAGGCTACTATGCTTATAAGAGGGCTTAAAGTGTACTTGTCCGTACCACCCTGTTTATCATCGGAGGGTATGCCTATGATATGAATTTCGTGACTATAACTGTTGTGGGTGGGGAATGGCAGTCAACTATGCTCATACGAAGGGCTAAGGTGTTCTTAACCCTGCGGCCCTTTTCGTCGTCGGAAGTGATACCTGTAATGAATTTGGTGCCAATAGCTTCGGTGGGGAGAAATGGTGGGTGACTATGTTTATAAGTGTGCTTAGGGTGTGCTTGACCCTGGGGCCCAGTACATAGTTGGGGGCGCTGACTATGTTATGAATTTTGGTGACTATATCTTAAACATTTTTGAAATTACAACAAACTATGCTTATAAATGGGTTTATGGAATGCTAAACCATGTGACCCTGTTCGTCGTCGGGAGTGATGTATATGTTATGAATTTGGTGGCTGTATGTTAAAGGGTTCAGAAATTACAGTCAACTATTCCTATAAGTAAGCTTAGGATGTACTTAATTCGCGCATGGTGTGTGTATAGGCTAATGTGTGTGGGCAGGCTTCGCTCCATGTCGCGCAGGTGGGATTACAGAGCATCGGACTCGTCCCGCCAGGACACCAGGTGAAAGGAGACCAGGAGTATGAGAACCAAGGTGGAATGACAGCGCATGAGACTCGTCCCCGCCAGGGTGCTAGGTGAAAGGAGACCAGAACGGATATGAGAAAACCAAAGTGGCAGCAGATGATGATGGTGGGGGGAGTATCCAAGATGTTGGGATCGAAAAGCAAGAGAGGGGAAAGGGTGAAAATAAAGGAGATCGGAAGAAATATGAGAAAACCCTCCAAGGGATAGAACAAGAGAGAGGCAGGAAGGAATGAGGGAGCATTTGAAATAAGGCAAGAGAGATAATAAAGGAAACAGGAAAGAATATGAGGGGGGTCCCCCCCAGGGATAGAATGGCCGAGAGAGAGGGGGGCAGGAAGGTAGGACTGAATGAGGGTGCATGCGAAAACTCCAAGGGATAGAGCATGCTATACAGAACGGGCGTAGGGGAGAGAGACTGGAAGGAATGAGAGAATTGCATGATGGGGCAATGAACTCGAACAGTCTTCATACAAGATGGATGGTGCTGGCATATGACATTGCATGCTTGTAGATGGTTGCACACTCATGCAGACAATTGCACAATTTCTGCCGAATTCATCCGGATTGATCAAAAACCAGCCGCATGTGCAAAACATTTTTTTGTGAAAAATTTTGTTGGTTTGGGGGGAAATTCGGAAAATTTTGGTCGTTTTTGAAGGAAAATTGGAAATTCCGTGGGAAAAGAGGAAGTCCAAGATGGCCGCCAGGTCGTCCGCATCCAGCATCCAGTTGGCGCTGGAAAAAGTTAACTTTCGTACGAGAGTAAAATTTAGTTTTTGACAGGGTTATTATGGTAAACTCCTAAATACTACTGTCGTATATTAATGGCAACATAATGAAAGGATTTATGGAAATGCAAATTGATTGCCATAATTGTGGAATCTTTTTATTTTGATATATAACTATTTGGTCAAACACACCAGTTATAAATAAAATACATGATATGTAGAACTGTCAAAGTTATGTTGTTCTGCTCTTATATGCCTAGGTTAAACAGAGTAATAAATATCAGGAAGACGTTATATTTATGTACAGGAAGTGTTATTGTGTTGTGTTTTCATTCGCTTGATTTGCACTTGATGACTTGTTGACTTGTGTTAGCGTGTATTTACTGCTCCTTGCATTTTTTATTTTACCGCTAGAACAGAAGCGTTTTATGTGTGTGTTACCATTAATCTAAGTTATTTTCTGTTAAATAACTTTTACTTATATTTTATATACACATATACAATTTATAATTATATCATATATAATTAATATTAATACATCCGGAGAGAAAATAGGCGTAGGAAGAAATAGTTCTTATACGAAATATTATTACACTGAGTGTGCACGAGTGCGGTGCGTTGTACCTTTGGTGTCATTTTACAGACTTTGTTAAGGTTTGTTTCCACGAGGCGGAGAAATATCCTGGAAGTAGAACTTTAGCAGGGCTTTAGAAAAGTTAAAATTAATCGTGAATGGACGAATGGAGGTTTCTGTGGAATACCTGCCGCTCGGTACTTGCTTCCACACTGCAAAAGCAAGTGCATTTGTTTTGATTTTACTTCTGCTTTTCTGCAACTGTGGTTCCAGGACGGACTTCACTCACAGCTTGTACATTATCCGGTGATGCACAGAGCCTCAATTATAGCGCTAACTGGAACTTTTTGTGTTAAATAAACACAAATGTCAGCCACAATTTTGCATAATGCTGTTACACTGTCAGTAGACCACATCTCCGTGGTTCTTAATATTTACTATAACTCTTGTTGAAATGACCTTACCGCTGTTTTTCATAGCAAAATAATATTACAACTATCGTTAATACCACACTCCACCACTTTATCTCTCCGATCGGCTAAAATTTTAACCTTGTAGGAAACCTTCCGCCGTAAATTGCACTCGATCAATTAAAAACGTCCATGGAAACGGCCAGCGGTCGGTTAAATATTCCATAGAACAATCCATACCAGCGGCAATGGAAGTTTGCATGGTATCTTCCAACAAGACTTTTGTCGTGGCACACGGGCTTTTGAGACCTTTTCACAAAAACTGAACCGTTTGACTTTACGAAAGTGCCGATACACAATACAAACTTGGAAGTCGAAAGTTCAGACAAAATTAGTTTCGCATTCTTTGTATAAAAGTGTGNTTAACCTTGTAGGAAACCTTCCGCCGTAAATTGCACTCGATCAATTAAAAACGTCCATGGAAACGGCCAGCGGTCAGTTAAATATGCCATAGAACAATCCATACCAGCGGCAATGGAAGTTTGCATGGTATCTTCCAACAAGACTTTTGTCGTGGCACACGGGCTTTTGAGACCTTTTCACAAAAACTGAACCGTTTGACTTTACGAATGTGCCGATACACAATACAAACTTGGAAGTCGAAAGTTCAGACAAAATTAGTTTCGCATTCTTTGTATAAAAGTGTGAGTACTCTTCGATAAATCATTACTTATTTAATAACCACAAAACTGCTGTTTGACTTAACTTCGACATGTTCCATAAGAACCAACACACTGAAAAACAGAAACTGTTAATTGAAAGTTTTCTGGGCGTTAGCAGGACAGTTCCCCGAGCC
>NQII01000642.1:117917-139639 GCA_002778355.1 Clitarchus hookeri
CTGATTGTTAATAGATGTTCCTGGTTGTCAATAAAAGGTGAGGATGAATTAATATATAACATTTTGTATTAAGTTAATTACTGTATAAATCTGCGTTACTAGTTCAAATATTATGTCCGCAATGATGGGTAAGGCAATTAGCTAAACTTCTATCAACACGTTTTTCAATAAACCCTCTTAAACTTAAATCAGGAATAAATAAATTAAAAATTAAATATGGTGCGTGACGCAGGATCCTGCCGTTGGGTTGACACCCTTGTTGCCTTTTATTGTACGAAAACAAGATTACTCTGTAAGATGGCATGAAAACTTAATAAAATCTGAAGGCAAAAAATGCTATGTACCCTTGTCCCAGTTTCATGATAGGAGATGTATTAACTGTTTGTTCGTATGTTCAAAATCTCGATAACGTAAAATAACTATGGTTTCATTTCACTAAGTTTTGGGTAGTAAACAAAATATTCCATATATAAAATAGATTTTCACGAGTGGATTTTAAATCCCGTAGAATACTATTCTGATCTGTTTGTACGCCAGTAAGGTTTTTTTAATCCACTGTGCTATTACGTGTGTGGAAAAATTTCAACCTAGATTTTTGAATTTTGGTGCCTGGGGAAGGAAGGGAAGTTTTGTGTCCGAAAAAGAGAATGTGTAATTACAGATTTCGTAAATTTTCCTTTTTTCATTTTTTAAAATAAGTTTTCTGATACGTCATATCTTAGTCAACGTTAGGGGTTGGGTAGATGAGAGGGGGGAACGACTTGACAAAAAAGAGAAGAAATTTACGGCTCAGGGTCGATTATGTTGGTATCTTCAGATTCAGTTAATGCATTAACGAATACAGTTAGTTGACACAGTCACGGGGTTTGCTAGTAGAAATCCTCAATCTTTGAGGTATTCTTACTCTTAGCGCAGCTCTGAAGCGTGTGTGCTGTGCCTATTGCCGGCGGACAGTTGCCTGGAAGCAATCTCGAATGACTAGTAGAACAATAGGACAGCGCCGCAGAGCAAGCCTACCGTTTTGTTATATACCGTACCTCTTTCCGGGTATAGTAAGGGAGTCCCTCCCACCAGGCAAAATAACAAAAAAAAATATTTTTTATTGTGACCTAAGACGTTAACTTTTGAGAGCTATAAATTCACATGGTAAGTTTCATATTATCAGTTGACGAAATAATACGAATAGGCTGAAAGGAACTTCTAAGAACGACCTTACTTTACAGTGAACAAACAACCTGTACACATTTTCCCCTCATCACTGAGATAAGAGTATCCAGAGACGAAACTAGTCGAATTCATACGAACTTGGTCGCCATCTGCCGGCCAGTACTGTTCCGCAATAGTGTCTTATTCGCAGTATCTTCGTTCGCACTTTTTGAATAAAACCTTTGAAAAATCACACTATCAATGACGTTATCGGTTGTTTTGTGAGTAATGTATCATAAGCTTTTTGTATTTCTGATAACATAAGTATCTTATTTTCTGGTTAAATTCAACTTTTACTTATTTTTTATTTATAAAATGTTATCGGATTTGAGTGTATTACGCACTTATTAATTTTTCTAAGTTTTTTCTCTCGTAGGATGAGAAGGAAATTAGCTTTGTATCTGCAGGATGGTATGTAGTTATGCAAGACTGATAAAATGTATAAATTATACATTTCTTGTGAACTACATTTAATTTATCTAAAGTTTATGAAGCTGTTGAAGTAAGAATCCACTCTACTAGTCTTTAAGAGCATCTGCCGAGGAAGGTGATTTTCCTACTTTTTAGAAGCGAAGCACTAAATTCTTTTGTTAAATCATGCGTATTTTCATACATAAAGTGTAATCACACGTTAAATAGACTTCTGTTAACATAAAAGTATCTTACGTTTGTTAAATTGAACTTATACTTGCATTTTATCTATAAATTAAAATATTTGTTGTATAATTAAAATGAGTAAAAAAATGGAGAAAATAGGTGCGTTGGTAACGCCTAGTAAGACATAGTTGTCATGCAAAACATGATTAAACGAGTGCGTACAGACGCGGGGTGTTGCCCCTTTAGTATAGTTTTCTAGACTTGGTTAAGCTTTGTTTACGTGAGGTGGAGGAATAGCCTGAAAGTAGAAGACTGGAGATTTAATCAAAATGCTGTACATACAGCATACAACAGAAAATTTACTTTCGGTGCACATGCCAGGAAAATGGCGGCGGGCATTAGTTGAGTAGGTCAGAGAGACAGTGCCATAGTTTCGTCGCTGCATACCTTATGTAGTTCGTCTGTGACAAAGCCGTTTCTGGAGTGTCACCGTAGCATTTTGTGGCTTCAATTCATGCCGTACATTGTACGTATTCTCTTTTTGCAGCCTGCTTGNGGGGGGGGGGGTGTGTGCAAAATAAAGATAGAATTTAACATTGAAAATACAACGTTACAGTTTATTTAAACATGCTCATTTAAAATAGTTTTCATAGTTCTTAGCAAATTGTTGCATCTGATTGTTAATAGATGTTCCTGGTTGTCAATAAAAGGTGAGGATGAATTAATATATAACATTTTGTATTAAGTTAATTACTGTATAAATCTGCGTTACTAGTTCAAATATTATGTCCGCAATGATGGGTAAGGCAATTAGCTAAACTTCTATCAACACGTTTTTCAATAAACCCTCTTAAACTTAAATCAGGAATAAATAAATTAAAAATTAAATATGGTGCGTGACGCAGGATCCTGCCGTTGGGTTGACACCCTTGTTGCCTTTTATTGTACGAAAACAAGATTACTCTGTAAGATGGCATGAAAACTTAATAAAATCTGAAGGCAAAAAATGCTATGTACCCTTGTCCCAGTTTCATGATAGGAGATGTATTAACTGTTTGTTCGTATGTTCAAAATCTCGATAACGTAAAATAANCCCTTGTCCCAGTTTCATGATAGGAGATGTATTAACTGTTTGTTCGTATGTTCAAAATCTCGATAACGTAAAATATATATACATAGAACTATGGTTTCATTTCACTAAGTTTTCGGTAGTAAACAAAATATTCCATATATAAAATAGATTTTCACGAGTGGATTTTAAATCTCGTAGAATACTATTCTGATCTGTTTGTACGCCAGTAAGGTTTTTTTAATCCACTGTGCTATTACGTGTGTGGAAAAATTTCAACCTAGATTTTCGAATTTTGGTGCCTGGGGAAGGAAGGGAAGTTTTGTGTCCGAAAAAGAGAATGTGTAATTACAGATTTCGTAAATTTTCCTTTTTTCATTTTTTAAAATAAGTTTTCTGATACGTCATATCTTAGTCAACGTTAGGGGTTGGGTAGATGAGAGGGGGGAACGACTTGACAAAAAAGAGAAGAAATTTACGGCTCAGGGTCGATTATGTTGGTATCTTCAGATTCAGTTAATGCATTAACGAATACAGTTAGTTGACACAGTCACGGGGTTTGCTAGTAGAAATCCTCAATCTTTGAGGTATTCTTACTCTTAGCGCAGCTCTGAAGCGTGTGTGCTGTGCCTATTGCCGGCGGACAGTTGCCTGGAAGCAATCTCGAATGACTAGTAGAACAATAGGACAGCGCCGCAGAGCAAGCCTACCGTTTTGTTATATACCGTACCTCTTTCCGGGTATAGTAAGGGAGTCCCTCCCACCAGGCAAAATAACAAAAAAAAATATTTTTTATTGTGACCTAAGACGTTAACTTTTGAGAGCTATAAATTCACATGGTAAGTTTCATATTATCAGTTGACGAATAATACGAATAGGCTGAAAGGAACTTTTAAGAACGACCTTACTTTACAGTGAACAAACAACCTGTACACATTTTCCCCTCATCACTGAGATAAGAGTATCCAGAGACGAAACTAGTCGAATTCATACGAACTTGGTCGCCATCTGCCGGCCAGTACTGTTCCGCAATAGTGTCTTATTCGCAGTATCTTCGTTCGCACTTTTTGAATAAAACCTTTGAAAAATCACACTATCAATGACGTTATCGGTTGTTTTGTGAGTAATGTATCATAAGCTTTTTGTATTTCTGATAACATAAGTATCTTATTTTCTGGTTAAATTCAACTTTTACTTATTTTTTATTTATAAAATGTTATCGGATTTGAGTGTATTACGCACTTATTAATTTTTCTAAGTTTTTTCTCTCGTAGGATGAGAAGGAAATTAGCTTTGTATCTGCAGGATGGTATGTAGTTATGCAAGACTGATAAAATGTATAAATTATACATTTCTTGTGAACTACATTTAATTTATCTAAAGTTTATGAAGCTGTTGAAGTAAGAATCCACTCTACTAGTCTTTAAGAGCATCTGCCGAGGAAGGTGATTTTCCTACTTTTTAGAAGCGAAGCACTAAATTCTTTTGTTAAATCATGCGTATTTTCATACATAAAGTGTAATCACACGTTAAATAGACTTCTGTTAACATAAAAGTATCTTACTTTTGTTAAATTGAACTTATACTTGCATTTTATCTATAAATTAAAATATTTGATGTATAATTAAAATGAGTAAAAAAATGGAGAAAATAGGTGCGTTGGTAACGCCTAGTAAGACATAGTTGTCATGCAAAACATGATTAAACGAGTGCGTACAGATGCGGGGTGTTGCCCCTTTAGTATAGTTTTCTAGACTTGGTTAAGCTTTGTTTATGTGAGGTGGAGGAATATCCTGAAAGTAGAAGACTGGAGATTTAATCAAAATGCTGTACATACAGCATACAACAGAAAATGTACTTTCGGTGCACATGCCAGGAAAATGGCGGCGGGCATTAGTTGAGTAGGTCAGAGAGACAGTGCCATAGTTTCGTCGCTGCATACCTTATGTAGTTCGTCTGTGACAATGGAGTGTCACCGTAGCATTTTGTGGCTTCAATTCATGCCGTACATTGTACGTATTCTCTTTTTGCAGCCTGCTTGNTGGAGTGTCACCGTAGCATTTTGTGGCTTCAATTCATGCCGTACATTGTACGTATTCTCTTTTTGCAGCCTGCTTGTGTTCTGTTCTGTTAAAATATAGCTGGGCGCACACACGCCCCTTTCCATTGAGCTGTCTTGGTAGAGCAGCACTGGCGCATCGTTTAAAATTTCTTTGTTCAGCTTGCTGTCTCGTGCAGATGCCTAGCTGCAGTATATTCTGTTCCTAAATGTTTACGCAGTTCTTTGTTACACAAACTGTTACCGGTTGCGCTACTGTGGCGTGGGTAGGATCTATCATGATAGCTGTGATGCTTACGCGTGATTAATTTTGCAGATAGACCACGCAGTAGGTTCAGCTAAGTTTGTGGGCTAGCACAGTACATTAGGAAAGCAACCAGACAGTACTGCATCTACTAAACCCAGTAGGGGAAGGTATTTTTAGGAGTGTTATTTATATCGCAGTGCAATTAAACTTTAATTCCTCTGGGTTTTAGACTAGTGAGCAATGTGCACTTCCAACAGCGTTCCTTTCCAGACATCTTTTATAATTATATCTATTTACCTTTAAAGTTCTGTGGAGTTGGAAGTGGTCGAATTTGTGGTGTGCGTGGCTGTAGTTTTGCCAGAAACTACCATAATTAACATTTAATTATAGGTCGTGTGTACAATCGCGAACGGGAGTGTGAAGAAAACTGCGATCTTGTGTACTATCTCCTGTGTCAGGATAACCACTCTAGGCGAAATACTGGCACATGCTATTTATAATAACGCATTTTGTTTTTTTATCGATTTCGAAGCCGATAAACTAACAAATCACTGCCATATTAGTTTTGCCGAATCTTTGTCTAATCTCTAATAGCTACGCATATGGTTGAAATTATTAACAAATTTGTATTAGACTCACGTTGATTAATTCCCCAAATAATTCTATGAAATATTTATTAAATATTGATTATATTTTGCACTTTTTCAACATTGTTTAGTAAAATTTCGGAAATCCTTTATTCTGTTGTGGAAATAGGTTCTATGTGAACAGCTGCCGTCTTTTTAGTTTAAATCTGCGAGGTCGTGTTGTGTACCACACTGCACAGTTTCATGCTTGACAGTTGATCTTCGGGGTGTTTCAACAATCTGTATGCACGCGCCAGCAAGTTAGTTACCAGTGAGAAGCGTGCGTCTGTGTGAGGCTTGTGAGGGGATGTAATTAGCTGATATTGCGCTATCCGGAAGACTAATAATATAGTAGCTGCTTTGTCACTCACTTATATCTCATAGATATCACATTAATGCCTTTTGTTTGTTGTTTTACAATTTGTACCTAAGTAGTACTGTTATGTCATCCATGTAATACTAACGTTGTAATTGTGGTTTATTTTTTACGGAAAAAATTGGTATTTTAGTAGTAATTACTGTTTCGTCATAGTTTGCAGGATAATTATTGATTTTTTAGCGGTGTTTTGTGTCCGTTTTTTTTACAGTTTTTCTTATTTATTGCTGATGTAATTCTTTTAATATTATTCGTTTTTGTAATTGTAATTTATTCCTACAGAAAACTTGTCTTTAGTAATGTCATAATTAATTAATCATTTAGTACGTAGAATTTCTTATTTACTCTTGATTGTATGCCATTTGTAAAATTATGATTTAGAAAATCGTTAGATGTTACAGGTGTCCACTGAGATTACACTTTAAAATTCCCTACTTTTCCCTGTTTTCCATGCAGTATATTTAACGTGACCATACGTCCCGTTTTGAACGGGACAGTCCCGTTTTTCAGCACTCTGTCCCGTTGTCCCCGATGAAAGCTTCGGGACACCCAAATGTCCCGTTTTTATCAAGCAAGCAAAAATATTGATTTACTAATCATAAAAATAATTTCAAAATTGTAAATTTACCATAGAAATAGAAACGTCTGAATGTTGCTTTACCCGCGGTTGTCAAATGACTTCTCGCTCGTATTTTTCCGTGGCGCGGGCGGGCGGTGTGGTTCCCTCCCTCCTGCCCCGTAAGCACGACTCTCCGACGCACGCATTATTCTTCGATTGTTCTCCAGCGTAAGCGCATGAGTCTGTCTACTTATACCTTCTTACGAGCTCGATTTTCTGAACGTGTTTTTGTGAATCGCGATGCCTAAACGCAAATGTACGTTTAATGTTAACTTACAAACGAAATATCCATATATATATATATATATATATATATATATATATATATTTAAAAAGAGACACTCGGTCTCTCTCGGACGTCAGATGTTAAAAATGCCGTACTGAATTTAGTTTGGCACATGGAGGTGTCAGTGAAATTGAGCAACATTTAAAATCAGAAAAACATAGAAGAGCCGATCTTGCCGCCGCATCGAGTTCTCCAGTGCTCAATTTTGTCAAGAATACTCCTACTTAAAATCATCGCCTAATATATTAAAGCAAATTTGTTCTTCTGAAAAATATTTTAAAAAATACATAAGTAATATACGTATTAATCCTGATAACATGTAATCTTTTTTTTTTTTCAATCTACCTACTCACAAACGAAAACTGACTAGTGTCCCGTTTTGAGAAGAAGAAAAAATGGCCACGTTAAGTATATTACAATTTTCCCTGGTCTATTCTCAGGAATACTGAAACCTTCTATTGCCATATTTTTTTCACAGCTGACAGAACAAATATACCTTCAGTGAAGTTGAATTAAATAACACTGCAACAGACCAAGCAAGCAGGGCTAACATTTTATTCAGTCTATCGATATTTCTCGCAATAAGATGGAAATATTAAAACGCATATGTTCATAATTAAATTATGTCGTATACACACGGGCAACAATTTTTACAGAGTAAAAATTATTTACATTTTTCCTGACCCAGGTGAAAATTCCCTGACCTAGGTAAAAGTTCTCCGACTTTTCCCTGTCACAGGAAATTCCCTGATGTTCCCTTTCCCTGTTGGTGAACAACCTGTGTAAGAGAAGGAAATTTATCTTAACTTCGCTGTTTAATACATCCATAAATAAAATAAATATCCACGTCTTAGTATTTGCTGCGTCTGGTCACATTTTGAACACTGCTCTCTTGCGCCCATGGACAGGGGTAGACAAGGGAAGAGTAGCAACGCAACAGTATAAGAGAACCTATCATGTTCATTTGTTTGCCAAAGCAGATTCTACTGTACTTCCAACTTTAGGAATCAAAGTAAGCTACAAATGCTAACTTTGTGTTGGCAGACAGCGTGTTTAAAGTCGCCAGCCTGTATAATTTAATTTTTTTGTTTTAAGACGGAGATAAGTTTCCTGAGCAATCTTTTTGATTGCGTTGTTTATGTGCAGTTATTTAATATTACAAATACATTCGAGAGAATTAAGTATCATAGTCGTGGAGATAAAACACCTCTTTATTAAGCTTCGTACGAATATTCATGAAAATACACGTGGTATAAAGTAACAGACGTAAAAGCCGCATAGACGATAAGTACCGTGCTACCGCCGTTAAAATGAGAATATATAAGCAAGCCTGTGTTTTCACAATATTTGAAGGGGAAAAAATAACTAGACCTACGTTACAGTGTATTTACGCGGTGCGCTACAGCTTTTCTTTTTTTTAACATGCTGATGTTATAAGGGCACTGTCACGCTCAAATTTTCCCGCCAAACTGCTTCACATAAAGTTGCTAAAATAAAACTGGATGGTTGTGACGTCAGCGAAATGTCATTATCGGTGCCATGTTTGGAAACTGTGGATGGTTCTAGTTTCCATCAAACATTTTAACTATTGGACCGGTTCTAAAATTGTTTTTATGTTTGACGGGCTCCGCCAATCAGAATTATACTGGACTAAAACGGCGAGCAATTGTTGGAAACTAACTACGGTTATGAAAATAAAATTAATTTTATAGCTCTCTGACATGAATGCTATCTGAAGTGATTATTGCACAGTGATAATAAGAACTCGGAGACATTACATTTCGTTGCAGTAAATATCTCTGATTAATAATAAAATTTTAATAAGTGAAGAAGTGAAAATATATTACAACATTCGTTAAACTTCTTCCTGCAATGGACTACGTGGAAACGCAACAGCAGTCTCACTTTTAAAATGATTTTTAAATAAAAATTCAGACTAGATCAATCCAGTAAAAAAATTTGTCAGGTATGACGAGATTACTTGATCAAATTTATTGGATGTAAAATTTTGTTTGTCGTATTTCGTCTTAACGTTTGGTCTGATATATTTGAAGGGAAAACTGTGAGAGCGACAGGACCTTAATACATGACGTCCGGGTATTTTCGGTAAGGTTTATTTTTCACTATTCAAGTTTGTTGGAATGTGCGCGGGCATGTGCTCGTGAGGAAGACTTCCCCCCTGGGGAGGGGCCTGCAGCTCTTGTAACGGTTCTCCCCTCCTGGCGGGCCTGCGAGGGTCGAGCCGGGTTTGGCGCCAAAACGCTGGGCCACCCCGGCCCGTCACTACCTGCCTCCCTCTCCCTTACAACCCCCCTTTTTCTTCTCGTTCACAGTGTTGCCAAAACTGCCGCGTGCTGCTCCTTGGAAGGTTGCTGGCGCATCACACACTTTTTAAATAATGAATATTGTAAAAACCCGAAGTCAGTTGAAACCAAAATTTCCTAGTCTAAACTGGTTTTTATCAAAGTCCTTTCGTTAAAACAAGTGTTAACCGGTAAATACTGGAATTCACCATGTTTGTCTGAGAGTTCTAGTTTTCTTAGACATTCAATTAAAACGCGATAATACTTNAATTCACCATGTTTGTCTGAGAGTTCTAGTTTTCTTAGACATTCAATTAAAACGCGATAATACTTGATAAAACTAGTATTAATTATACTTGCGTATTCGTCTACAGTTGTGCGTTACAGGAAATAACAATAATTGAAATGAAAACTAAATTAAAAATGGTAAGCTTAATCTTAAAACCTGACGAACACGTTTTTAACTGATCCATTTTGGTCTGACCTAGTTTTAACTAGTTAAAAACGGTAATGATTGTAAATATGTAAGTTATCTGTGTCAATTCTAGTTCTCCCTAACATTTCTTAGTGAATTGCGGTATTGATTGGTGAATAACCAACCAGTTGTAACGAAAAGGCTTTGATAAAAGTGGTTTTGAGTAGGGAATTATGACTTTAATTTATTTTGGGCTTATACGGTGACACGCGCATTTTTTAATTTAAAGTTCGTATTATAGAGAAAGAAAGACTTCTGAAGGTAAGGGCCTCAATGAGATGTCAACCACTTCTTATCGACTTGGTGCGAGTCACATAATTAATACAAATAAAAACGGGGAACAAATAATATATATTTTGCGTTATTCCACAAAAAACAAACAATAATAAAAGTTTATTAAATTACCTGACGTTACAAGTTGAGTTGCCAGGCCGAAGGTGTTAGCCCAGTCATATTAGGTAAAAAAAANTTTATTAAATTACCTGACGTTACAAGTTGAGTTGCCAGGCCGAAGGTGTTAGCCCAGTCATATTAGGTAAAAAAAAGGGGTCAACCTTGGAATGAAAGATAATAAGCTGTAAATTGGTATAAGCCTTTGTTTTGTCGTTCTTAATGTTGTCTCAAAAGTCACCAATGTTATCGTGTCCGCGTCTTAAGATATTGAAGGTCAAAGGTCATAAAAATCGGTTTTTCGCGAATATCTCGCTTTTTATTGCTTAAATAAGATTTGCACTTATTATAAAAGTTGTAGAATATAAAATTCTCTACAACTTTTGTTTGAATTTTTTTTTCATACGATCAACCGTTCACAAAATGTACGTGTTTCAATCACCAAAAAAACCAAGAAAAATTGCAGCACCTTATTTTTTCTTATCTTAACGCCATTTCTCACTCATCTGGTACGTATGTTCTGTGTGGTTTCGCTACCGTTACTGAAAATATGTAGTTTAAAAAAACGNTTTCTTATCTTAACGCCATTTCTCACTCATCTGGTACGTATGTTCTGTGTGGTTTCGCTACCGTTACTGAAAATATGTAGTTTAAAAAAACGTTAATTTTGCATGCGACCCGTTTGTACATGTTTCGTCTGAACTGTCTGCACAATTCTGAAACTTCTAGTCCTATACGAAAGGAAAGTAGAATTGGGGGAGAGGAAAAGGGCATTTGTTTCACATACTTTCAGATGTTTCACGAGTAGTATTTTAGTTCAGGGCCGTTCTTAGGTGCGGCCGCACAGGGCCTCATGCATGTAAAAATAAAGACATTTAATTTTTTTATTTAATAGATAATATTTAAAAATTGTTCTNGTGACTTTTGAGACAACATTAAGAACGACAAAACAAAGGCTTATACCAATTTACAGCTTATTATCTTTCATTCCTAGGTGAAACCCCTAATATGACTGGGCTATGTAGTAGGAGGGCCGGAGACTTGGACAGGGTAGTCTGTTTCACAAAATGTACGTGTTTCAATCACCAAAAAAACCAAGAAAAATTGCAGCACCTTATTTTTTCTTATCTTAACGCCATTTCTCACTCATCTGGTACGTATGTTCTGTGTGGTTTCGCTACCGTTACTGAAAATATGTAGTTTAAAAAAATGNTGTGTGGTTTCGCTACCGTTACTGAAAATATGTAGTTTAAAAAAATGTTAATTTTGCATGCGACCCGTTTGTACATGTTTCGTCTGAACTGTCTGCACAATTCTGAAACTTCTAGTCCTATACGAAAGGAAAGTAGAATTGGGGGAGAGGAAAAGGGCATTTGTTTCACATACTTTCAGATGTTTCACGAGCAGTATTTTAGTTCAGGGCCGTTCTTAGGTGCGGTCGCACAGGGCCTCATGCATGTAAAAATAAAGACATTTAATTTTTTTATTTAATAGATAATATTTAAAAATTGTTCTNCGCACAGGGCCTCATGCATGTAAAAATAAAGACATTTAATTTTTTTATTTAATAGATAATATTTAAAAATTGTTCTTCATTTTGTTGTGATTTACATATTTCACGTTACAATGTGTGTATTTAAACATGTTTATTTATAAAATGTAAAATGTTTTGCTAATAAAGTGATAGGCGCAAGGCTCTCGAGAGCAGAAGGTTGGGAAGGTGATTGCGTTGGTGTTAGGGGGGATGAACTATTTTTGAAGGGAAGGCCCTCGCAAAAGTTGCTTGCCCCTGGCTTCGCTTTCGCTAGGGACGGCGCTGCTTTAGCCACACCCGTGCGAGTCGACAATGCTGACAGAACTGTATCGGAACACTTCTGTTTGNTAGGGACGGCGCTGCTTTAGCCACACCCGTGCGAGTCGACAATGCTGACAGAACTGTATCGGAACACTTCTGTTTGTTTTTATTGTAGTTTCATTAGCCCTCGAGCAGTTGATGATCTTACTTCACTGCCCGGACTCCGTCGATTTTGGCTTCTTCAATGTTCATGATATCCTGCCCGTGCTGTGCAACCCTCGTCTTTTGGAATAGTCGTTATCGCATTCCGGCAAGTCCTGTATTTATAATTTCCTGTAAAGTATTTATACCTTGGNCGTCTTTTGGAATAGTCGTTATCGCATTCCGGCAAGTCCTGTATTTATAATTTCCTGTAAAGTATTTATACCTTGGGACACCCGTATTTCGCGTGAAGATTCTGGTTATGGGAAACCTTCCGCTGCCATATTGGATTATTGGTTTCATAACTTGTTTGTTTTTAAAAAAAGAACATTTCGAAAGTTCCCCCATACACAATCAGCTAAAGACTTTTCACGGTAAACTGAGCACTTCTGAAAGCCCTGCTTAAAATCTACTTAAATGCACATTGTGTATTCTTCCACCTTATGTACATTTAGCATTGTCATGGGCCTGATTACTTAATTCATGCGTCGGCTTAGTAAAATTATCATAAAGTAAATTTTTACATATTTTCTGACTTTGACACTTATTAAAAAAACAGAAAGCAAAGTAAATAATTTCAGTATTCACAGATGTTTACCAAACACTTTTAATTCAAGATTAAAACCTAATTTTTTTCCGTCGTTACTAACTTTGCTGGGCGCATGCCAGTCAGTGTATCCGTTAAAATATGTGCAGGTAGGAGCAGTGACTTTTTCCGGAGGTTGATTTCGAAAGTGCTCAGATAATCGTGAACGGCCTATNTCCGGAGGTTGATTTCGAAAGTGCTCAGATAATCGTGAACGGCCTATATTGACCTAACACTGCAGTACAGACAAGACAACTCATAATTGTGTTACAATTTTCATTCTGTCCAAATTGGGGGGAATCCGTATTGCGACAAATACGAGTTCTTAGTTCAGTCGTTCCTTTTTTAAAAACCTAAAAAAGGTACCAATAATTCTATTATTTATGGGGACGGCCCCAATGGGCAGGGGGGTCGAGATATTACCGATCACCGCGGGTAACCGATGAAAGGACAGGAGTCGCTGTCCAAGGTATAGACCGATATTTGTCTTCTGCGCATGCCCTCAACTTTGACTCTACCATTGCCAATACAGTTGTATAAGCATTGGTCATTAGCGTTGAAGAACTTTGTTTACATTTGAATTTCCAACAGACCCACCCATTTACATTAGTAAAATACCTGACTAACTTCAGTATGTTCTAATTGCATTAAAACTATCTTAGAGAAAGTGTGCAAACGTCTCAAAGCACTTGTTTGAATAAATAGTGGCCTAACCTCAAATCCTCACCATGTTAATTTTGATAGTGCTATGGACAAAAAGTAGCCAAGTTTTGGGACGTGTAATGTGACCACTGTGCAGTTAGAACGGGCACTCTGTCTCACTTCCCCTGTACGGTCCAGGGTAATTGGCAGTGCGTCTCGGCCTTAGACGGCGGCGCTCGTCTTGAGCTCCGGCCTGCTGGCTGGCAGATCCCGCACCCAGGAGGGACCGCCCCGACCGGAAGTGTGCTCTCTTGTGATGGGGGAGGGGGTACAGGGTCACCGCGGGGTGTTAACAGTACAGATATAGCTGCTACAGCCCTGGCCTATAAATACCGCCCGCGCACGCACATTTAACGCAGTAAGTGTGGCTGCGCCCCCGCTCCCTGCCTCTTTCATTGACATCTCGTACCGTACTCGCTTCCTGTGCACGTGTTTGGTTGTCTTGGCCACTTCAAAGCCAGCGGCGGGAAAAAGAGAACACTGCCGATACTAACACAGACGTCGGGCGACTTTGGTTTTAAATAAGTTACTCGCGAATATTCGAAAAGTTTAGAGTGCTAGGCACTGTGCAAACATTCCCGTCCATAACGAATATGTTATAACAAACACAAGCCTCTTTTCTCGACAACAACAAAGTATTGGCACAGATAACAGTTTCTTTTCATATCGATTATTGTGTCTTGTACAGTGTTATGCGGAAGTAATCTGCACGAATCCGAAGCAGAAGCAACAGCATCTTTACGTGATGAGCAGTGTCCTATTCACAAGGGGAAAACTATCGCAAGATTGGAGACGAACTTTCTTACATCTTCACTACAGTAAGGGCTATCATTAGCAGATACAAGGAGACTGGTGCAACATGAAATGAGCGTCGATCTGGGCGTCCCGAGTGTTCTTACAACCTGAGAGCATAGACGAATAGTCAGTCTTGCGCAGAAAAAACCCAATTAAAGAGTGGATTCGATTGTTTCAGACATCCAGCAAACTTTCAACAAGAAGGGCGAGTTTTCGGACTGTACGAAATGTTTTCAATGTAGCTAATATTCGTGGTAAATCTCTCAGGAAGCAGCCATACATTTCGTATAATAGCAGTAAAAAAATGCCCGCAGTTTGGTAAGGTATATATACATCAAGAAGTCGATAGAGTTTTAGAAGACTGTCCAATTTTCGGGTGGACCGAAGTTCATTTTGTTCGGATCCCGAGGGAAGGAAGAAAGTATGGCGCAAGCATAACACACCGTTAAACATGGAGGAGGTGTTGTAATGGTTTGGTGATGAATGGCGGCTTGAGTTGAATGTGTAGCTGTAACCCAATGTACAATGGACCATATGTAATACAGCGAGGTGTTGCGCGTTAATTTACACGATAGTGTGCAGAATTTGGGACTTGAAGGGGATCTTTCATTTCCAGCATGACAACGACCCGAAGCACACCGCTGTGAAAACCCGAGAGTCGTTATTTTAAAACTGTCCATGAATGGTTCGTGCCCCACCTGTTTACCTATTTGAGTATTTGTGTATGCATCTCGACGCAGAAATCAGAAAACGTCGTTCGTCCGGAAAAAATGAATTTGAGAGAGTACTCCTGTAGGAATTGTCTGAAATAACCCTAGCAGTGGCACATAATTTGGTCAACTGCATGTCACGGCGTCTGCACACTGACTATTAAAATGTTCATATTTTCGAAAGGCATTGTTGTGTCGTTCATGTCAACTTTTTTTGTTGTGCAGAAAAGGGACCTTTACTTGTTGTCTGTTGTAATGTATTTAAAATTTGTATGGACAGGCATTATGTGCGGAAATATTTTCTAATGCTGTATACGTCAGCCATTACAGGTGTTTACTGAAATATATGGCATTCTTCAAAACTAGCTTATAAAATATTTATGTGCCAACAGATGATGGCGAAGTTCTCGTGAGTTCGTATCTTTCACAGTATCGACATGTGTAATATTGCCTGTATTGTATGATATGAAATAAACCTAGAAAACAGTAAGCACCAATGCATAGAAATATGATCGGAATAAAAGTTACGGTAGGCTTATTTGTGTGCATGTTCACTTATCTTTTAAATTTGTCGCTGCTATGTACAAAAAATAAGCGACACGAGTTGCGTGCTTGAATTTACTCTGTATTTTCGTTGAACTGGTTGTTCCTTCGTTTTAATTTTTATTCCATTCCAACTGAGGCCGTCCTTTTGTAGGCTATTCACGGTAAAGTGAGCACTTTCGAAAGACCTCTCATTTGGAATAATAGTCAATAAATATACTTATTACCTTAGGCGTTGACTTCCGAGTGCGCTGGAATTTACACACCATATTTATTACTTACACAGAAATATTTATTTAAAAAGGTGGTGAAAGAATAAAAAAATGGCTGAAAGGAAAAATTAACAAGGACTTCAAAAGTGCTCACTTTACCTTGAACAGCCTATAACGAAATAATCCAACACACATCAATAACAAGAGGTTAAATACAACAGTTATTTCCTCAGCAATTTTAACAGTCGCGGCAAAATATTGACGTGTATTATGTGTAATGTGCTATGTCGTGTATAACAAATATGTTCACAATGTAAAATTATAACCGTAAGAATTATGGTCAACATAGACATTGTTAAAATGTCATAAAGCTGACCTAAACATGGTTTTAGGCTTAAATTGTGAACATTCGTACGAAATGGTTTTTGAAATATGACAAAATTCTTTGAACAGCTGAAAACAACAATCAAAGCATTTGGCAGTTAAAACGTAGTCACATGTTTACATTTAACGGAAGGATACGTAATCGGTAACCAAAAGTAGAACTTAACCAGGGTTTCAGAAATGGGTGAAGTAACCGTGAATGGCCTATATATATATTTTTTTTTCTTTCGTCTTATATTTTCTTAAGCAATTGCCTTCCGAAGTTTGTCCCCATGTTTTAGAAACACGTGGTGTGCGTGCGTGTGCGCGCGTATGTGTGTTAACAAGCTAGAAAAACCAAGAATTTGATATGACGGGGTAAGGTTCCCTTTAAAATTGGACTTTCTTGAGGTGTATCATGCCTACCACCGTCGCATCCGTCGCTTTTTCTCCATTCTAGGTCTCCCATATCGTCCCATTTACTTTAGTCCCTTATTCCAAAAGCTGACGTTTCAGAAATAGACGCTTCCTCGCCATATAGATTTTNTCGTCCCATTTACTTTAGTCCCTTATTCCAAAAGCTGACGTTTCAGAAATAGACGCTTCCTCGCCATATAGATTTTCGTGTCATTTCGACGTTTATATTATTAACAGTTCATAATGTTTAACGGCTTTTATTGTACTGGGATTCTGGGTTTTGAGCCGTATCCAAGAGCCCAGTAAATTATAGCGGCCGCGAAAGTTTCATCTATTTTTTGTTTTTATTACAACTATCCATATTGAGACTAGCGGATGTGGTTTTAGTGACTTAACAATGTCGCTTCAAATCTGTTCTTACCTCCGTGTTGCTCAGGAATAGTGTTATTCATGATCACGTTTAATTTTTTCAAGGGCGCATGTAAGGAAATTAACTGCTTTTCTATCTGTGGCCCCAGTGTTATGAGCCACGCTGCCAGTTCCCTTCTGGTTCGCCTACGGGATGACATGGCACTGGCTCGGCTGTGACTCGACTACGTGTGTGTTAGACGCCNAGTTCCCTTCTGGTTCGCCTACGGGATGACATGGCACTGGCTCGGCTGTGACTCGACTACGTGTGTGTTAGACGCTCTTCTTCGCAGTGAACCCCCAGGGGCGTACGCAGTACTTGTTCTTAGGTAGGGTCCGAAGTAAAGATATACGAAACGGTATATACACAGTATACTTGGATGCAGTTGAAAGGTTTTAATAGGCGCCTAACAGCAAGGTCTTGTTTGCCGGTGAAGGTGAAATGAAGCGAAGATGGGCAGTGGTGGAATGCAAAGGCGGGGGAAACGGTAGTACCACTAGAAAACCCGTTGACCAACGGCAACGTCCGCCACGTGCGAAAATCCGGGAACCCCAAGGGTATCGAGCCAGATTTAACCTGATTGGAGATGAGTAATCTGAATAATACACCACCGCGGCCCCCAGAATAACGTAGTGTTATGTACACTATTCACTGCAATTATAAATTACTGTTGATGCATGTTTTGTACATAATTGACAGAAAATAAATTACATATTGTTACAAAATAGTTATCTACATAATGTATATGTACAAGGGTTATTCGAAAAGTAAGGTCTGAATCACCGTAACTAATCGATTGTCGCGCGAACATTGTAACGCGCATGCGCACCGACTCCCGGCATGCCTTGCTCGTCAAACGACGTCATTTGCATTGGTATTGTTGCAGTGTGGTGTTTACAGTGTCAGCTCAAAATGTTTAAAACAATTGATCAGTCTGCCGACTGTGAAATACGATCAGTGATTCGGTTTTTGACAGCAAGGAACGTTTCAGTAACGGAAGTTCATCGACAGATAAGTCAAGTGTATGGCCCCAATGCGATGAGTGACAGCAAAGTGCGTACGTGGGCGAGAGCTGTCAAGGACGGATGGGAAAATGTCCATGATAAACCGCGATCAGGCCGACCATCAGTGTTCACAGAAGATTTGGTTAAAGCCGTGGACTAAAAGATTCGTGAAGACCGCGATTCACAATTACAACTTTAGCATTGGAATTTCCGAATGTGAGTAGAACAACTTTGCACAAAATTGTCTCTGAAAATTTGCAATTTCACAAATTGTGCGCACGTTGGGTTCCCAGGCTGCTTACTGAGGAAAACCAAATGAAAAGAATGGCTTGTGCTCTTGATTTTTTGGACCGATATCATAAGGAAGGTGGTCAATTTTTAGAGAAGATGAAAGGTGAAAGAAGCTGTTACAGTTACTGACTGGTTATCCACACAGGCGGCAGACGTCTATGACTTAGGCATACAAACGCTTGTAGAACGTTATGACAGTTGTTTAAACATATATGGAAACTATGTATAAAAATAGAAAAACGTGTAAGAAATTAAATAAAAAAAGTTTTTTTGAAAAAATCTGTGATGGTTTATGTTTTATAAGAAATCGGACCTTACTTTCCGAATACCCTCGTATATTCCAGTGTCTCGGGGAGGGTTCCGGACCCACTAAACCCTCCCCCCTTCCCCTCTTGTGTGTTTGCGTTCCTGTATAACCTCAACCTAATGCACAATGCACATGGTGTGTAGCCAGGTATAGTTAGACTCGCCGTACTTTTCCTTTAGGACTATTTGACGGTTTATGCCTGTACTCCCCGGTTAATCTTTTCAACGTATTTTAATATATTTCTTATGTTTTGCAAGTTTGAAAATTAATTCCGTCCATTTTGTGCTCCATAATATTTTTCTTTTCTATAAATAATATAATTTAAAAATAGTTTTTTTAATACATTTACTTGCGCTAATACCACGGTATCGGGTTTTTCATAAATGCTGTTTATTTAAGGAAATGAGTAATTACATAATTAAATACAGTGAACAGTAGAATAAATAACATGCCAGCCAGTCTTTCATGGTTGTTCTGCTGAAGTTGATGATATAGAACAATACCCGAAAAAAATAGCTGGAACAAAGAAAACATAATAACAGCACTCTGGGAAAATAATATGAAAACTGGCAATGACGTCATACCAATTGGAATATACCAGAAACATGAACTGTGCGCACACACACATTGACCCAGTAAATAAACACATGCTTAAAAAAGATAAATAAAATCGTGGCTGGTGCAAAAGGGAAATATTTACTATGTCTGTCTCATATAATTCGGCGAGATTCTGACAGTCAGTGAGTGGCAACTTTACATATACGAAACAAACAAAGTGCCATTTACAAAATCCTGTATCTGCTGATGCACGAACGAACAAAAGTATATATTACGTTGGCTATTCTGGGTGCACTGCCGCCGCACATTAGACAAGCATAAAATACACGATGAGGAATAGTACCTAGATTAATTAATACATTTTATTTTACGTGGTCACAAAACATCGAAGGTTAGTGTTGCAAACTAAACTTCGTGATAAAGTAGTAATGTATAGGTGTTCAAAATGGAATGCAGAATAAAACGATCCGTATCCAAATGAAACGCAACTTCAAACCCTTTTTCATGTCTCCAACCATGCTTTCCATACATGCTTGATATTAATCCCAAAAGCATACAGAAATATTACATAATATACTTATTTTTTTTTATAATAATTCTACGAAATATATTTCAAATTCGTGTCGTTTCGAGCCAGTAATAGAAAAACAGTCAACTTTGAAAAAGATGCGATCAAGAGACAGGTCGTGCTGCTATTTGTTGAGCAATGCANCTTGATTTATTTTTATAATAATTCTACGAAATATATTTCAAATTCGTGTCGTTCCGAGTCAGTAATAGAAAAACAGTCAACTTTGAAAAAGATGCGATCAAGAGACAGGTCGTGCTGCTATTTGTTGAGCAATGCAAATGGTTCACACCTAGCCCTGTCATGCCATGCGCGCCATCTGTCCGCTCTTTCCCGAAGCGTTACCAGCCAGCTACAGTTCCTGTCACCGGTAGATGCAAGGCAAACTATCTGATGCGCATTAAAATTGTGGGCAAGCCGAAACATGGCGGCGATATGGTTTACGGTCCGTCAATTCTGAAGCGGTATTGCATCTGGCGGCGGAAAAAGACTATTGAGAGTATCGCTAACCGCATGTTTGGTAAACTTCGTGTTATCCCTACACAGCTAAAAAATTACTTTTGTCTTAATTTTACGGAAAATTGCTAGTAAAATTTGTTACCGAAGTCTTTGTAGACTCCGTAAAATGACTGGCGCGTTACCTTTTAAAAATTGACTTTTGTTAAATTTCACACAACTTTCCGTGATTTCACACTGAACCTCTCGGTAAATTTGCAAGTAAGTTTTCTCTACTTCCTGTTATTTAAAATGAGATAGCGAAAAATCTTGAATTTTCCGTATGTCTGTGTTTTATTGTCCATAAAAAAGTAATTTTATTGAAATATTTTACACCTGAGCGAGATTTTGAAACTGAGTCAAAAGTTCGGGAGTCCGTGACGCGGAACTACACACATACGACGTTTTTGTGGTANAAGTTCGGGAGTCCGTGACGCGGAACTACACACATACGACGTTTTTGTGGTATTTCTGTAGTGGTCACATAGGTAATTTATTAAGTTTTTATTAAAGTTAGTGAATTTGAAGTGTCGCTAAATGTTACGGTCGCCTGATACTACTTCTTGATGTTTGAAAGAATAGATCTAAGTGGCGTGGATATCTTGCTGCAGAAACAAAGATAGCTAGCTACGTGTGAGTATTGTCATTTCGGATTGCGTTTTAATATATTTGCTGTAAATTTCCGTCAAAATGCCCGCAAATATACGAATATTTGTAACAGTGTATGGATACGACAGCTTTGCAGGAAGCAAGGTTCAAAGTCATTGCAGACTACATAACTACCAAAACTCGTCAAAATCGACGATACCATTTGTAAGCTACGCTTAGTTAAATGAGGTACTTGAAACCAACACGTACGCCACGTTCGAAACCTGTATAAAGGAACCTTAATAATGCGGAAGTTGTGGTTTAACGTATTTTGGATACCATAAATACATAATGCTAAAACTGCACCTGAACATACATTGTTATTTACTGGGACCGAAAATGAATGCTCAAAGTGGTGGATTATCGCGCAAAATTGTCTCAGCTACAAAGAACGCCAACGCCGGTTCTGCCACGCGTCCGAACCGTTGGGCTTGTCTCTGTGGCCACTGTCGTGGCACAAGGAGTCACGTCTAACTACGTGCCGTTTTTCTTCTGGTAGCGTGGAAGTCGTGTGATTTATCTTTTTCTAACCCACCTTAAATCTGAGAGTAGAGTCCGATGTTCTATGTAGGGATAGGATCTAAGTGCGTCTCAGGGCTGCCCCATACGTCTAGGTATGCCGGGAAGGTTCTAACTATAGTCGGTTCATGACTGGAAGAGACTTTCTTGAAGCCCTGCTAAAGATCTACTTTCAAGCCCATTTCGTATCCTTCTGCCAAAGGGTAAACAAACATTACCATGTGGCAGTCACATGGCAATGTTTACATGCAATGTTTACATTCCACTGTGTGTGTGTACATGTGTTCGTACATGCACATACCCATCATAAAAGTAATGTATATATTATTAATGGATATTCCACAAG
>NQII01000642.1:142097-166995 GCA_002778355.1 Clitarchus hookeri
CATTTGTAAGCGATAAATTAACAATTACGTTAAAACTTTAGAACTATTTCCTCTCTTTGTGCTGGCAACCTAACGGCATAACTGTATCCGCGCTCGCCGCTGTTTGTAATGTTATATGCATGTAGCTAACGGCTAGGGTGTTTTTTCAAATGTTGATTTTCAAAAGTTTCTTCCCGTCGTGAACCGACTATACACGAGTACATGCTCGCGACTTTACTGGGATTGGGGCCATGTTTACCTCGCATGCTAACACCTGGACTACAAAGAGAGGGAGGGGGGGGGTAGGCACCGTAAAAACCCTTCGACATTAAAAAATTGCAAGATTGCATGCTGCAATTTATGAAGTAGATAAAAATTTCTACTAGAACAGAGGATGGGAAAGAATAATCTTTATTGAAAGGGTGTTTGAAACACGAGAAGAGAAAGATTGGTAGGATGACTCTCTCTCTCTATCTCTCTCTCTCTCTCTCTTCGATGATCACGCTGGGCAGTCGTGTGTTTCGCGCGTTTTCCCGCATGTGACGAGGAGGGTGAAACACGAGAAGAGAAAGATTGGTAGGATGACTCTCTCTCTCTCTCTCTCTCTCTTCGATGATCACGCTGGGCAGTCGTGTGTTTCGCGCGTTTTCCCGCATGTGACGAGGAGGGGAGGGCTACCCTCTCGGTCTACTTTTGTTTTGTCACATTTAAGATGGTAAGGGGGAGGATGCACTCTCGGTGTAGATCCTCGACGACCACCTTAGTTGGAAAGGATGGATGGCGAGGAGCAGGTACTGTATCACACTGTCGACTCGCGGAGGCAAGCGCCGTCCCCGCGCTACAGCCGCGCACCAGACAGATTCTCCGCGGTCCCCGTCACTACCAACATCGCCTGCGCAGCCACCGTCGCCGACCTCGGAGACGTCTGTCTTCGTGGTGCTGGGGGCGGTGCTCGGTGGCATGGACGAACTGCTAGAGGTACAGCCTGCTACTATGTAACTGTGATATTTTGTTTTCACAGATACATCTGTGAATCCACAACTGTTGCAGGGTGCATGGAGGAGGAGACAGACGGTGAATACGACGATTGAGGTTCTCCAACAGATGTTCAATTGCATTGAGATCGGGGCTGTTTGGGTGCCAGGGAAGAACTTTGAAGTCTTGATCGTACTCTGTAGCCACGTGCGGACATTTCTAGTTGTGTGGCAATGCGCATTATCGTGCTGGAAGATCCCATCCTCCCGAGGAAAGACAATCATGCACGGGTGGACGTAATCGCAGAGGATGGATTCATAACCAAATCGATCTAGGGTACCTTTCACACAGATTATGGGACCTAGAGAATACCACGAGAACATTCCCCAGACCATAACATTGCCCCCACCGCCTTGTGTTCGTCCGGCAATGGATGCAGGGTGTCGTTTCTCTGACGTTTCTCGCCGGACACGCTGACGTTTCTCGCAGGACTTGCTGACGTCCATCCGTTCTGTGCAGCTAAAACCGTAACTCGTCGGATAGGGCTACTCGTCGCCAATCAGCAGCGGTCCAGTCGCCATACTGTCGAGCAAATTCCAGTCGTTTTCGTCGATTCACCAGTGTTAGCATGGGTGCAGTCACCCTCCGTCTACTCCGGAGCCCCATTCGCAGAAGGGTTCGCTGAACTGTTGCTGTAGACACGTGTCTGGATGCTCCCTGTTTCATTTGGATGGTGAGCTGTTCTACTGTAGCCTGTCGATTGGCCTTAACGCATCGTCGTAGTTGACGTTCACCTCGGATATCAATGGCGCGTGTATCTCCGCAGCTTCCACGACGGTTATTCGCAATGGTGATATTTGTCCACTCGCTATACACCTTTACTATAGAGGCACGTGAACAGTTCACAAACGTAGCTGTTTCTGAAATGCTGCCCTCCTTTTCCCGGAAGCCGATGATCGTCCGTTTTTGCAACTCGTTTCAATAGCTTCTTTTACTCATGACAGCAGGAAGCGCACTGTGTACAGCCGCCATTTTACATCATTGGGACGCTACTCCCTCAGCGCGAGGGAGGTACAAGCCCTTGTGAGGGCTCTTGTCCTCCCAAGCGTTTGTCATATCCAATCGGCATCCAGGTTGGTGACAGCTAGCCTGTCCCGCCTGGCCATTAGTCAGACCTAGTTGCTGCGGACTTGCCAGCAGTTATTCTTTTTGAAGGCTCCTGGGTAGCGCCAGGGAACCTGTTCCCATTACTATTTCCTCCCTTTCCTTGCCTGTGGGGGAAAGAAGATGTAAGGTTCCTAAATCTCGCGGAATTTTGAAATTCAGGTCTTGTTATAACCGCCACGAAGACCGAAGTACTTCGTTGCGGTTTTTGGTTAAGGTTTGCAAGTCGATTCTAAGCCGAAATATTCAGTCACGTCTGGAAGGTAGATTGGAGGCAAGGCCTTATTCTACTTAATTTAGTAAGTGTGTATGTTTGTTGTGTGTGATTTTAAGATATTCCAATAATTGAATGAGATTTGTACGCTTATTTGTTTGTGTGTGACTGTGTACAGCCAGCCTATCGGTCGCATTATATACTCGCTTCACCAGCCCACGTCACGGATCATACGTCATGGGCTACGCGCCGCAGATGGCACTTCTAGCAGGTGGTCATAATAATGTGGTTCGACCGTGTATATGTACTAAATAAATTAATTTTGTGCGAAGACTTATATCGCGACTAATATAGATGAGCTGAATACATTTTTGGCTCGGCTTGGCTGGTCTCTTTCAGTGTAATTTAATTCTACTTCGCTGATTGCATATCTGTTGTCAGCGGTGGAAAAATATGGTATTATTGGAAAGCTTTGGTCCTGAAAATAGGTCAGGGGAAATGGTAAGATTCAGCGTGGAAAACAGGGAGAAGTCAGGGAATTCCAAAATGTAATTTCAGTGGACGTCCTGTGTGACGAGCGAAGCAGATTCTTTTGTCACAGTTTATTTCAGCTGTCTGCGACATGCCACCGCTAACCTTGCATGTTTACCAAGATATGGCGACTGACTACTTAATTTTAAACAAACTATTCAATGAGTAACCAAAGCTTCTGTTTAAAAACGTAATATATATCTTCACATGAATTCCTTTAGTTTCACTTTTATTATGCTTGCTCCGACCTACTCTATTTTGTAGCTAGTCTACCACACGCATATGAACCGCGTGGTTCACCGAAACTTTGCGTGTCTATCTTCGATGCGGGTTGCAGCATAACAAATGCATGCTGATTACGTCCGACTAGCCCCGTGTCGCCCTTTAATGCTGCGAATGCGCGCTTCACATTGGTTCAATCCTGCGAATCATAACGCCATACGTACCATGAGTTATATCACGTAGACATTACATTTTTTTACCCTTATTGACCTGAGTAATTAGCTCATTCGGTTCGGCCATATCGTCACGAATATATACATACACTCACTATATATAAACAAATATATATACATATATAGTTACAATTTTATCAAATGTCAGTGGGCTTAGCCACGTTCGTTAAAGGATCGAGGTCTTAATTAAAGAATAGAGGTAATTATGATTTCGTAATTTTATTTACAACTAGCTGTGCCCGCGGCTTCGCTCGCGTGGACTACAGAATTATTGTTAAGGTTTTTTTTTAATAAAGTTGAATTTTACTTAGTGTTAATCTTCTGTACTCGATACATATTATAAAACTCAACGTCTCGATGAATTAAATGGTAAAAACGCTTATTAGTATTTCTCTGTTATAGGTAGATATATGCTAACGCGGAGTATTTTTTAGGTCTTTTTTATTCTACACAATTCTTTACTACATGATATTGTTCCATCTTTAACGGTTTAGAAAGCGTATTGCAAGAGAGTGCGCTGGTGGCAAACTCCTTTCCGGCTTGATTCACTATTATCGTCACTGCTTATTCCTTATGTTACTTTACGTAACAAAATATATACTAAAATCTGATCAGAAAACATAGCTATGAATAAAAAAAACATGTAAATCGGATACGTGGTTCTCGAGTGATAAGCGCACAGACAGACACGCGTTGAGTTTTATAATATGTATAGATATCTACAAACAAAATTCTCTCGGCCCAAATTCTCACAATAAATGATATCACTTGCTGTTTACAATTAATGAATTCAATTAATGCAATTTTATAGTTACCTCAAATAAATTAATGTAATTAAATCGGTCATAATAGACAGTGTACCAACACCTAATGAATTACTTTTTAAACTATATGTTCATATTTTACATTAATAATAGTCCGTATCACTTGTTCATACAGTCCCACCTCAGTTTAGTCCAGGTCCTACCAGTCCGCAAGGTTCTAAAGTTCTCCGAGCGCCCTCGTGTGCAGTAGCCTTCACTCGTCGGGTATACCTAACGTGACCATACGTCCCGTTTCGAACGGGACAGTCCCGTTTTTCAGCACTCTGTCCCGTTGTCCCCGATGAAAGCTTCAGGACACCTAAATGTCCCGTTTTTATCAAGCGAGCAAAAATATTGATTTGCTAATCATAAAAATCATTTCAAAATTGTAAATTTACCATCCAAATTGAAACGTCTAAATGCTGCTTTATCCGCGGTCGTCAAATGACTTCTCGCTCGTATTTTTCCGAGACGCGTTGTCCGGGCGGGGTGCCCCCCCTCCCCCTCAAGCGCGACTCTCCGACGCACGCATTATTCGTCGATTGTTCTCCAGCGTAAGCGCACGAGTGTGTCTACTTACGAGCTCAGAAATAATAAATGAATATTCACTCATTTCAAAATATACTACACCGCAAAAATTGTCCGAATGGAATACGTTAAACGTTTCAAAAGAAAATCGTTGGGTAGAGTTATTTAAACACTTCGCCAACAATAATCTCAATCATACGTACATTCGTATAATTGTTGAATATATCCTTTGTCTGCTTGGTACAAATGCACCAGTAGAGCGCGTGTTCTCGCTAACGAACAAGTTGTAGACCGCTGGAAAGACCCAACTGCAATTTTCAGTACTTAAAGCGATGTTTATCACAAATGCGAATATTAAAAAAACCTGCCAGGAATTTTACTCCTACTTAAAATCATCGCCTCCTAATATATTAAAGCAAATTTGTTCTCCTGAAAAATATTTAAAAAATACATAAGTAATTGACGTATTAATCCTGATAACATGTTTTTTTTTTATCAATCTACCTACTCACAAATGAAAACTGACTAGTGTCCCGTTTTGAGAAAAAAAAATGGTCACGTTAGGTATACCCCTCTCGACCATTCACACCACAAACACCTCTTCCGCCGTTTCCTCGCAGTCTCCCGTCGTCCGTCCTCTTCGCTGTCTCTCGCTGTACCACTCTTCGCTCTATTACCGCACTCAGCCAGTCTGCTTCCACGGAAAGAGTGCCGGCTCTTGGACAGCTGTAATATTTATAGGGTCATGGGCAATCGCCCAGAAATTTCTCTAAATGCTGCGTTGCGCCGAGGGTCTAGTTCCCAGAATATGGCGGAAACAGGTAAAAACTGGAAAAGTCAGGATTTTTTAGTTTTATGTTGTGTATAGGCATTCATCTCCGCCCGAATACCGTTACGTCTACAATGCACAATGCGCACAAGGAAGTTGCTGTTCCGGCCAGTCTTACACACCAAGTGCATGTGGTCTGGAGGACAAATACTTAGTGCACTGGCGTCATGTTGGCGGGAAGTGCCGCAAGTTAGGTTAGAAAGCTTAAAGATCTTGAACAGTGCCCTTGATTAGTGTAGCCGTTTATCGAGAAGACTTATTATTTGTGTAGTTGGCAGTATGGCCAAACAACATATATTACGTACATAAAAATTAATTTACGCGAGGTGAAGTTAAGTTGTACCAACTTTGTTTACCTGTTTTTGCAGTCTCCGTTTTTATTTTCAACCAACATGGCGAAACAAGCGCACTGTTGTTCCATTACTTTGCGCAGTCTGTTATAATCCCTCGTGCGATCAAGTATGTATTCAGTAACGGAACAACAGCGTTAAGAGTTTCCTAGCGACTGAATTCCTGCTGATGAGCACGGCCACGGAGCGATAGAGACGAGAGGCGCCGTAGCTCGTGTAGTGTAGAGTCCATTCACTGCTACTTCCAACTTTCTGAAACCGAGTTCTACTTCCAGAATATTCCTCCGCCTCATGCAAACAAATCTTAACCTAGGCGAGAAAATTACACCAAAGGGACACCGCACCGCATTCGTGTGCATTCAATGTAATAATATTTTGCACAAGAAATATTACTTGCTACGCATTACAACCAACACCAATTTTCTCACTGTTTTAATTCATATTAGTAATTACAATTTAAATATAATGTATACATACGTAATTATATATAAAGTTTTAGTTTAACCAAAAATAAGGTAATTTTATGTTCTTTTATGTTAACAGAAGTATAAAACGCTTGCGATACACAACGGAATTATGAAACAACCAAACACGTCATATATAGGATGATTTTTCAAAGGTTTGATTAAAAAAAACTGTGAACAAACCGCGTTTAGACTATAGCACGAAACGTCCCGGAGTTACCAATGATTTTGATGGGTTCTCTACCTCCCAGGCGCATTACTTACTCCTAGACTACAGTAGGCAACAGATGTCTGGCGGCTATTCTAATTTATTTGTTTCTTATCGACAAAAATATTTCTTATTACTAAAATGTTTGTTTCCTCGCGAAAGGAGCTAATAAGCGTCAGTGTTCGCTTGAACGTACCCATTTTAAACGATTATGAAGCTTTTCCGAGTTTCGTAATCGAGTTTTGTTATGAAAACTTGGCGGGTGCGTGGTACAAGTTGTTATTTGTAACTGCGGCAAATGAGAATCTTGAAATATTGTATCTTCACACAAAATCATAACTACATATTTTATAACAAAAATATTTTAATGGGCCCAATTAATCTTTTTGTCTTACTCTGTGAACCATATAAACAGCAGTGTAGGCAGACTGTTGTCAGGTTATTTTATTATTTAATTAATTACACCTTATTTATAATGAAATACGAGAACATAAATAACACTTGTTTTAAGAAATATAATTTAGAAATAAATCCATAAGTATATCGCTAAATTGTAAATAATTTTTGGGAGCATAAAACGAAATTACTGTCTCTTTAAAAATTATTTAGTAGAATTTCATATCACATTGGAATTTATACATTAGACTAGAAATATAAACGTGATAGCTTCTGGTTTGTTGTCCATCGCTTATTTTGGAATCTGGGTATTAAAAATAACGAATGAATCAGCGTGGTCTTAAACAATCTGCAATCAAACAGAAAAATGGCAGCGCAGAAAAATCGTATTACATGTGACAACATAAGTTCTGTCCGCTCTCTCTTATCGGCGTGCATGTGAATCCATCTTAATACAAAAGCATACAAAATGAAAGNAACATAAGTTCTGTCCGCTCTCTCTTATCGGCGTGCATGTGAATCCATCTTAATACAAAAGCATACAAAATGAAAGCATTTTTATTTTTTACATAATATGTCACATGTCCATCTGAGTTATAAAACATCGCCATGTACGATGTGGGCAGTTTATTTGAGACACTCGACGGACGAAATTTACCTTTTGCCTCGAACATATTATTTGTTTAATACTAACTTGTAAAACCCGTCAAATGCAAACAAAACATTTTAGGAACTTTACTGCATTGGATTATTATTGTCTTAAACCTGAAGTATTCATATAACCAAACTCCAATATTTCAGTTAAAGTTCATGTGAGTAGTGTAGCCATCTTGCATTCGCTAACGGAAACCCGAATATGGCATTGCTCGAAGATTTTATTCGTCTCGAGAACTTTCGAAACCAAAGGGACACAAAAAATTAACGAATAACTTATTCTAAGCGACAATAGAACAGCCAGGCATTTCACCCGCCTCAACCNGAAACCAAAGGGACACAAAAAATTAACGAATAACTTATTCTAAGCCACCTGGGCACTCTTTAGTCACGGACTGGTATGTAGCTAAGCGACAATAGAACAGCCAGGCATTTCACCCGCCTCAACCCTCTTGAGACTTGCCCAGACATCTGCCGGGCAATATAAGTCGTCTGGCCCCAGTTCCCCATAGTGATGGATGTTTTCGAGTTAAAAATGTCAAAGAATTCGATTCCTACGAGTTATCGAGATACTTTGAATGGTGGCCAAAGTACTCGGAACACNAACATAAGTTCTGTCCGCTCTCTCTTATCGGCGTGCATGTGAATCCATCTTAATACAAAAGCATACAAAATGAAACCATTTTTATTTTTTACATAATATGTCACATGTCCATCTGAGTTATAAAACATCGCCAAGTACGATGTGGGCAGTTTATTTGAGACACTCGACGGACGAAATTTACCTTTTGCCTCGAACATATTATTTGTTTAATACTAACTTGTAAAACCCGTCAAATGCAAACAAAACATTTTAGGAACTTTACTGCATTGGATTATTATTGTCTTAAACCTGAAGTATTCATATAACCAAACTCCAATATTTCAGTTAAAGTTCATGTGAGTAGTGTAGCCATCTTGCATTCGCTAACGGAAACCCGAATATGGCATTGCTCGAAGATTTTATTCGTCTCGAGAACTTTCGAAACCAAAGGGACACAAAAAATTAACGAATAACTTATTCTAAGCGACAATAGAACAGCCAGGCATTTCACCCGCCTCAACCCTCTTGAGACTTGCCCAGACATCTGCCGGGCAATATAAGTCGTCTGGCCCCAGTTCCCCATAGTGATGGGTGTTTTCTAGTTAAAAATGTCAAAGAATTCGATTCCTACGAGTTATCGAGATACTTTGAATGGTGGCCAAAGTACTCGGAACACNAGTTAAAAATGTCAAAGAATTCGATTCCTACGAGTTATCGAGATACTTTGAATGGTGGCCAAAGTACTCGGAACACTTTTATCCGAGTTGTCTCGCACGTTCTTTGTCTGCGAATACTAGAGTTCTCATGCAAATATTACGTCGTTCGTTCCACGCTTGTTCTCCAATGTTTGCAGACATTACTGGATTTTTCAAATTTAATATTTATTTTACCTAAGCATAAGTCTTCCCATGCGTTTTGTGGTACGTTTATATTACATACAAAGTTTTAAAATTCTTTGTTACATATTAAATACACTATTTCGTGTCTATTGTTGACTTCTATGAAGGTGTTTTGAATTTTATTGCGTTTTATATAGATGTCCGGAATCGGCATTCGCAGCCCCTCGACTGCATCATATTATCACAATGCGAATGGAAACGAATCGTTCAGGAAAAAAAAAAACCTTTCAAATCACGTTTTCTAATAGACGAATACCTCCACGGAACCTGTCAGTTCTCGAATTCAAGCTGTGAGTGAAAGTTCTCGATTCTTACAAGTATTCGAATACAAAATATTATATTCGTGGAAATATTAGTTTCTGCTTATCATTAATTTTCCTAGCAGAAACGCTCTTCTCGCAACCCTCCGGAGTCACGATTCCAAAAAATTTACCAGCCACCAGGGCAACCTCGAAGTGCAGATGTTGAGTGTTGTTGCTTGCAGCCGCTGTTCGGTTTTCGCTTATGTCGGGGCGTCTTCGGGCGAGAAACTGCTGTAAGGTTGGCCGTCAGACCTGTATCGAATTTTTAAAGCTGAAATGGGTTACCATCAAATCAATTATTGGAAATCTAAGCATCATAAAAACTCTTTTGTTATAGTACACTCACGGTTAGAGTAGGGTGGGGTAAAGTTGCGCACCTAATAAAACTTATGAATTTTAGATCTGAAATAAAATTAATATTGATTTGGAATAAATGTTATAGCATTTCTAGTTGCCTTGCCCATTACGTGCAAAAATGCCAATTTTTTTACCATTCACTCTTAAATTGATAAAAATATTTATTTAAACTGATGCAAAATGGAGTTTTTGCCCCTTGCAGTGGAGCAAAGATCCAATTTGTTATTTCTCACTGAACATTTTTATTGAAATAATAAAAAGTAACTTAACATTACATTATACAAAATTAAAAGTAAATAACATAGTTTTTAATTATGTTACGTAATCCTTGTATACAAAACCTGACATTGCATTTAAAAAAATCTCAAAATGAGATTGTGCATGATGATCTGTGGAAGTGCCACTGCCGAAATGAACGACTGACATGTCCTCTGTATCAGTTTCGTCAAAAGTAATCTCGCAGTTCTGATGTGTAACTTCCGAAGGCAAAAAATCATCATCAGTGAAAATGTATGTAAGTGGCATATGTATAGAATGCATTAACTGCGTTATCAACAGTAGCCACTCTCGTAAATGCCTGCCCAAGACGTTCTGCAATTTCATACTGACCTACAGCTGCACCAGCACGCTTCCCTGATCACCGGTCGCAAAGTTCATCATATCGTGCTTTTAGAGGTTTGTAAAACACCTATATAAGGGCTGTGTCTTTTGGCTACGGTGATGTGTCAGACTTAGCAAATGAATGTTGTTTTCCTTGGCTCTAAATATATATGAAACATATTGTTTTCCAAAATTAATAGAATGGGGTTTTCTTCTTTAGGGATGGCAT
Source organism: Clitarchus hookeri (assembly GCA_002778355.1). Taxonomy (NCBI): domain Eukaryota; kingdom Metazoa; phylum Arthropoda; class Insecta; order Phasmatodea; family Phasmatidae; genus Clitarchus; species Clitarchus hookeri. The sequence continues at coordinate 152,618 of NQII01000642.1, forward strand.
TCATTTTAAAATGAGAAAGCCACTCAATTCAGAAATAGTCATGTAACATGCTCTGAGACAAAGCTAACAGATGCAGGTGATGCTCCATGCATCAAGGCAGGATTCTGGTGCTTCCTAGTTACCAGTTACACTCATTGCACAAGCAATCGAAGTTACGTTTATGTTAAACACAGTACAAAACGGTTGTGATANAGAGGTTTGTAAAACACCTATATAAGGGCTGTGTCTTTTGGCTACGGTGATGTGTCAGACTTAGCAAATGAATGTCGTTTTCCTTGGCTCTAAATATATATGAAACATATTGTTTTCCAAAATTAATAGAATGGGGGTTTCTTCTTTAGGGATGGCATTCATTTTAAAATGAGAAAGCCACTCAATTCAGAAATAGTCATGTAACATGCTCTGAGACAAAGCTAACAGATGCAGGTGATGCTCCATGCATCAAGGCAGGATTCTGGTGCTTCCTTAAAAAAGGTAGAATATAGTTACCAGTTACACTCATTGCACAAGCAATCGAAGTTACGTTTATGTTAAACACAGTACAAAACGGTTGTGATACATGGCATATTTAGGAAACAACCAAAAACGTCATAGAAGGGTGATTTTTCAAAGTTTTGAACCAAAAAGTGATAGGAAACCGCGAATAGACTGCATACAAACAGAATTAGTTATTATAATATTTCGTAATTATTATTTTCTTTGCAAAATTGGTTTTTCTGAAGCCTAAACAGTTTAAATAAGAAACGTTTTTTTTTCCCTTCAAAATATACACATTCTTCTTTCATGTGCATCATAAATCAATCGTACTATTCCGACAGGGCATAAGGAAAGGAATTTGGGAACTACTTCCCGTATAAGTTTTAAAATGTAGCTAGTACCTTCGTAGTTTTTTATTCGCCCTCGTTTAAAACACATTTTGGGAAACTGACTTGTGTGCTTGTGTCGGTGCGTGTCCAATAAATTCGCCGGGCTTCAACTATTTCGATCAATTTTCAGTTTAAGACGATTCAGGTCTTAGCCAGATTCATTGATTTTTTGACTACAACACTTTATATCTCACAAGAGACTTGTTAGTCTGAAACATTTGGAAATATACTTTGATAATTGTAAATAGTGGAAAATGCTTGTTAATTTATTTTGACACAAAGCAGGTAAGTAGGTAACCAAAACAGTTGGCGAAGTATGAATAATATTTTAGCGATCCATTATATTTATTATAGAAACGTTTTGTTACCATTTAGTTAATTTGTCCTTACTTAATATCGTTATTGTACGGTAATAAATGGTTTGTTATTTTATTTTTATATTTCTCCCAAACAATGGTTATCTTTGTAAACAGTGTTTGAGGTAATATGATTATCAGAAAGTATAATTTCCAGAACTTGATAATGTTTGCCTAGTACAAGTTAGAACCACGGTTGACCAATTTTAGGGCCAATAAGANGTTTGAGGTAATATGATTATCAGAAAGTATAATTTCCAGAACTTGATAATGTTTGCCTAGTACAAGTTAGAACCACAGTTGACCAATTTTAGGGCCAATAAGAAAAAAAAATTACGAGTCGCATATACACCAAAATTTCCGTATGTTGATCGCCATCATATTTGGCTGCAGTATTGGTACAGTTATCTTGAGGTAGGCGATGTCACCCTTTTTAATTCCGAAAATGAGCTGGTTCTCGCCGTGGCATGGTTGCCAAACTTAAATGTTGCTATTTTTCCAGGCAATTACGTAGTACGCGTGCCATCCAACCGGTGCACGTTTTATTAATTAAGAATTACGTTCAATATGTCGTGTACATATTGAAAGATGTTTTTTGTGACTATTCGGCTCGACGGTGCTTTCAGATGCGGTCGCGAGTCGTAGTGATGAAGTAAGTCATCTTGAAATTCCATGCAAGTCATCTTGAAATCCCATGAATAGATGGGTTTCGATTTGCACTTTGGACTATCCTTGCCAGCAATGTAATGCGTCATGAATAATATGCGTATATGTTCATAAAAAGTCCAAGTTATTATAGCAGTTAATTTTTAGTTTACTAATCCCTGAAATCCTCCGTGCCACAGCTGTAAGCATAACGATCACGCTTTCCATGTGCATTTATAATTTACTTTTTTTTTTTGTCTCTCTGTTAATTATGTAGTATTACAAAATGAGCCAGCTATATGTTCAATTTATAATATCATATTTGTAGACGTAGTCTGTCCGCGAGGCCATTTCTCTGACAGAGTGAAACTAAGGTTTACTTCTACTGCAGGTTGGGAAGATCAATGTTAAAAGTTGGCAACCAAAAATTTTCCGCAGTAGGTAAGCACTAGTGCCGCATTTGTNTGAAATCCTCCGTGCCACAGCTGTAAGCATAACGATCACGCTTTCCATGTGCATTTATAATTTACTTTTTTTTTTGTCTCTATGTTAATTATGTAGTATTACAAAATAAGCCAGCTATATGTTCAATTTATAATATCATATGTGTAGACGTAGTCTGTCCGCGAGGCCATTTCTCTGACAGAGTGAAACTAAGGTTTACTTCTACTTCAGGTTGGGAAGATCAATGTTAAAAGTTGGCAACCAAAAATTTTCCGCAGTAGGTAAGCACTAGTGCCGCATTTGTACCAGATTTTCTCTATTTTCTACGTTAAAAAACAGGATAATTGTAATAATCATAAATCAAATATATAAAAAAATCCGTAACATAGTAAAATTTTTCTTTTTACTATTCACGAAATTAAAATATTAATTAAAAGTTACTTTTTGGAACATTGCGCACCTAGCGGCATAAATTTTCTCTATGCCAAACTCTCATAATAAATGTCGTTTTGTCCCTAATCNTGGAACATTGCGCACCTAGCGGCATAAATTTTCTCTATGCCAAACTCTCATAATAAATGTCGTTTTGTCCCTAATCTGAGTAGAATAAACCCTAGTGCAACTACAGAGCCGTGCGAAATTTACGGCATCCATTTTATCGCGCGGAGTCGGTGCCTGTCGCCCCTCCCCCTTTGATTATACTTGCGATCGGGCGTTTCCGCTTGTGTTCGCCGACGCTCGCTGCGCGCGACGGCCCCTCGCCGCGAGGCTTGTCACACTATTGGCTAATTTTTCGCGTGCGGGTTGAGAGGGGTGAAGGCAGCGCCGAGGGGACCGGTTATCCAGCCGGCCGAGCAACGAACCCACCACCGCCGACCAGTCGTCCGTCGCTCAGCGTTGCGGCGCGACTTGTTCTTGTATTGGAGGTCGTGTGTCCCACGTGTTGGTGTCTTATTCGCTGTATCTTTGCTCTTTGAACAATCACCCCATGTATCATGTCCTTGCTGGTTTCATAATTATGTCACGCTTCACGAGCGTGTTGTACGAGGAGTTTGAAAGATTATTGTAATGTGGCTGACTGATTAAGTGAAACGTTTCAAACATACGCCGTTGCTTTACTATGTCGTCACAAAAGTCGGAGAGACACAGAACTAACACAAAAAACGAGCTGAGAGTAGTTGTATATAAGTAAAACTTATAATAAATCCCACAAAGAATTTTGTCAGGAAAAGTAATAAATAAAATAACAAATATTTATGACAAAATTCTTTGTGAGATTTATAATAAGTTTTATTTATATATTTTGACTACGGCTACTCTCGACTCANTATTTATGACAAAATTCTTTGTGAGATTTATAATAAGTTTTATTTATATATTTTGACTACGGCTACTCTCGACTCGTTTTTGTGTTCGTTCTTTGTGTCTCAGACTTGGTTTTCTGTGACGGCATTATGAAACAATGGCGTATGCTCCAAATGTTTCACTTAAAGTGTGTTATACTTCTGTTAACATCAAGGTATCTTGTGGTTAAACTNAATGGCGTATGCTCCAAATGTTTCACTTAAAGTGTGTTATACTTCTGTTAACATCAAGGTATCTTGTGGTTAAACTGAACTTTTTTTTATACCTGTATCCTATATATAAATTATAATGCAGACATTTGGGGTAACTTTGTATAATCAGGACAACTTTGTACCACATGCCTAATTTAATTTCAAATGAAGACTCAAACTCTTTACACTACTTTATGCCTTACAAGTAAAATTGTTAACGGTGAAGTATACATCAAAGTAGAGGCTGAAAATCCTTCATTTAAAAAAAAAAAACCTGTGGTATAATGTTATCCTTAATTGGTACAAAGTTACCTCAAATTACTGCATTCCATTAATAATTAACGTGAATAAAAACAGAAAATATGTGTGTTGGTAATGCCGTTTTTAAGACATATTTTACGTACAAAATATTACCAAACTTGAGCGCGCGTAAATGCGGTGCGTTGCCCCTTTTATGTTATTTTCTCTATTTAGTTAAGCTTACTGTGCGCGAGGTGGAGGAATAACCTGAAAGTAGAACTTAAGCAGGGTAACAGTTGGCTGTAACTACCATGTTTGATTGCAGCCTTGTGTGCCTTGTGACAAGCACCATTTTGGGTAGGCAGTTTATTCCAAGCCAACAATTGTCAGGATTCCTTTCTTCTCTGACGCCAAACAAGCTTGAAACACGTGCATACAAAAGTTCATGAACTGAAAGGGTTACATTTTTTTGTACACTTTATTATACTACATTCTTTTTCGTTGTGTGAAATAANAAAGTTCATGAACTGAAAGGGTTACATTTTTTTGTACACTTTATTATACTACATTCTTTTTCGTTGTGTGAAATATTAGTCTTGAAAAAAGTATCGTAATTGAGGATAATTACTTTTGAAGTATGAATGAATCGAGTTATAGGAAATTTTGAATGTAAGTTTATAACATTATTTTACAAATTTCAAAATTGTTACGTTAGGATTCAGCTCAAATATATTATTGTTACTAGCATATCNAAAGTTCATGAACTGAAAGGGTTACATTTTTTTGTACACTTTATTATACTACATTCTTTTTCGTTGTGTGAAATAATAGTCTTGAAAAAAGTATCGTAATTGAGGATAATTACTTTTGAAGTATGAATGAATCGAGTTATAGGAAATTTTGAATGTAAGCTTATAACATTATTTTACAAATTTCAAAATTGTTACGTTAGGATTCAGCTCAAATATATTATTGTTACTAGCATATCNTTATAACATTATTTTACAAATTTCAAAATTGTTACGTTAGGATTCAGCTCAAATATATTATTGTTACTAGCATATCATATAAATGTATTTCAATTTAACTTCTGAGATAACATTGAAAGTAAAAACGGTTGTAGGTGAATCAAGTGTGTGACTTCGATAAACAAGTTAGCTGAAACCAAACGCTGTGTTAAAATATTTTTCTAAAATTTCTAGGAATAAAGATTTTTTAAATTAAAATAGTCATAATTGCGCAAAAAACACGATAAACTTTTATCCTCGATCTAGGAAGAAATTGCTCTTGAACAGTTCGATAGCTGTTTTCAAAAATGTCCTATTTATGATCGACATTTCAGAACTATTTTTAACAATTCCGAGAAGGCGGAAATATTAAATTTCCGCTTTCTTTTTTGTTTTTTTTAAATCGTACTCTGCACAAATTTTTATCGAAATGAATAATTGACACATTTTATACGTACATTACTTTTTTACACCGTGTAATGTTTTCGGAGAGAAAAAAAGGGGGGGGGGGTCGTAGGGATGTATATTAAGAGCAGATATTTTATACATGGTTGTATTAGCAGATTCTATGTAGCCAGTCTAACCGTTAGAGGGTTTGACAGTCGAAAGCTTGAATCCCGTAGAAAAAAATCACTCATCACAGTCTTTGCCTGGAACTACATTTAATCGGGAGATGAAAACAAGTGTCTTGGTGTAAATTCAAATTTGAATAGGCCGGCCGAATAGACAAAACTATACAGCATGAGTATAGAAGAATACCCCAACTTTGAAGGTCTGTTATATCAAAACCAAACAACCTGTAACCTTGATTGACCAATCAAATGAACTGTGGAACCGTGAAGTTTGTTTACCATACATTCATAAATGTTCAATGTGACCACCACTAGCGGCCCGAACGACATCTACGCGATAATCAAACTCGTTCCACACTCTTGTCAGCATGCCCGATGTTACGGTTTGGATGGCGTCCGTAATTCTCGTTTTGAGGTCGTCAATGTTAGCCAGCAAAGGTGAACGAAACCGCACGGGGTAAGATCCGGGCTTCTTGGGGGCCAGTGATGAAGAGCCTGGTCACCAGCTGCTCCTCGACCAATCCAGCGTTGCGTAAACGTCTCGTTCCGGTATCCGCGAACAGCTAGGTGCCAATGGGGTGGTGCACCATTCTGCCGCCTCTGCTAACTGAGGAAACAACCACTCTGCAAGCATATTCAAATAAGGGATTTCACTAACACTGGACTCGTGAAAATAGAAAGGGCCGAAATAAGTGTCGTTGGGTACAGTTCAAAACACGTTCAATTTTGGGGGAAGCGCGCTCGTGTTCGGCGGTTTCATGTCGTGGCTCGTGACCCCATATCCGCACGTTGGTCGGTTCACCTTACCATTTGTATGGAACGTCGCTTCATCGCAAAAAACCAGATTAGACATGGAAGCATCGTCTACCTCGTTCTGGGCAAGAACGAACGTGCATAAATCACGTCTCAGTTCTTTATCTCTTTCGGTAAGAGCCTGTACAACCTGTATTGTTTGTACAGGGATTTGCATTTCCCGGTTAGCTGGTCGAGTTGATTTTCTCGAACTGCGAACGAACGCTTGTTGAATCCATTGCACATTCTCTTCGGACACACGCGGCCGCCCGTAACTTTTGCCTTTGCAAAGACAGCCTGTGTCACGGAACTGACGAAACCAACGTACGATACTCCACCTATCTGGAGGACGACGTCCGTGTTTGCGACTGAATTCACGTTGAACAGTCGTAACCGATTCACATTTAGCAAACAGAATAACACAGAACGCCTTCTGTTGTCCCGTCGCCATCGTGATGCGGACTAACACACAACACACGCTCCCAGTGTCATCTCTCGGATCATAGAGGAAACATCAGACCGTCCGCTTCACATTGACGTGTCGAATGCGAGCTCGCTACCCCGTCACCACCTCAAACCGAGAGTTACGAACGCCATCGTAACCGTAACACCGGAGATGCTGACAAGAACCTGAACGAGTTTGATTATCGCGTAGATGTCGTTCGGGCCGCTCATTGTGGTCGCATTGAATATATGAATGTACAGTAAACAAACTTCACGGTTCCACGGTTCATTTGATTGGTCAATCGAGTTTGTAGGTTGTTTGGTTGAGATATTATAGACCTTCAAAGTTGGAGTATTCTTTTATACTCGACCTGCATTAATGCCAGGTACACCCGTACGCGGTAGGAAATCGGGGCTCTTCGCTTCTTTCTTTATTAATATTCTACATGTCAGCTGTAGAACAGCAACTACCACGAGAAAAAAAAACNGGGGCTCTTCGCTTCTTTCTTTATTAATATTCTACATGTCAGCTGTAGAACAGCAACTACCACGAGAAAAAAAAACTATGCGCACAGAGAAAAACTGTTAAGATAGCGCTAAGAAAAACTGAAGTTACTTGTGTAACACTGGNAAAAAAAAACTATGCGCACAGAGAAAAACTGTTAAGATAGCGCTAAGAAAAACTGAAGTTACTTGTGTAACACTGGATATACACTGTAAATAACATAAAATATATCATTTGAGGAGGTGAGAAAGTTTCACCTACCTATCTTGGTCGGCTCATACGAAGATAATGATGTAGACTTAAGGCGCGGCTTCACCCCTCCAGCAGAAATTCTTCGTTTTCGCGTTATAATTTCGGATTCATAGTAATTACTGACAATGTAGGGTTATATAATATTTACATTTTAAGAGTTGTTTAATATTTTTGTGCGTAATTTAATTTGTATGTTATCTGTTTGTTGTAAAATGTCGAGAACATATTTGTATTTTATTAATAAGTTCTCGACTTTTTACAACAGGCTGATAACACGCAATTAAAATTACGCACAAAATATGAAACAACTTGTAATATGTAAATTTTCTATAACCGTAAATTGTCAGTAATTACTATGAATCCGATTACGACGCGAAGACGAAGAATTTTTGCTGGAGGGGTGAAGCCGCGCCTTACAAGGGTGTAATCAGGCGTCACACTGTAGAGATGGCGATCCCAGGTCGCCGCGGCCGGTGGGAGGCCGTTCCGCTAGCCACACAACAACGCGGCCCCAAACGAGCTTTATGGCGCTCCGTGGGAGCGTGGCACAGGATGTTGTATTTGTTACTTAAGCTTGAGTAGGAGCTTTTTATAACTGCGAGTCGTAAATAACAAGATGAGGATTTCGTTTACTTTTTTCCTCATTTCCGTCGCCGCTTTGTGTTAGCTGAACACGCAGCTGCAGAACCCCCGCTGCAGAATGCGCGTCGAGCTGCTTACCAGTTACGGGCTGTTCACGGTCAATTAAGCACTTTTGAAATCAAAGTTTGAAAAATGTCACTGCATCTACCGGCATGTATTTCAACGGGCGCACTGACCGCCATGCGCCCAGTAAATTTGGCAACGGCGGAGGGAAAGTAGTTCCGTGTCTTAAAGTTAGATTAAAACTGTTAGGTAAACATTTTGGAATACTAAAATTATTTCCCTTTATTTCTTTTTTTTTAATGCACACAAGTATAAAAATTAGCAAATTAGGAAAATATTTACTTTTATGAAAATTTCAGTTTCACTTACGTCTGAAGCAAGTGAACAGACCCGTGGCAGTGTTAATTTACATATGATGGAAGAATACGCAATATACATACACGTAGATCTTAAGCATTACTTTCGAAAGTGCTCAGTTTACAGGGAACAACCTATAAAAAAAACGTTGCTGAATAAATTCCCTGCACGTAATAATGTGTTGTCTAGCGTTATTGCTGAGTTAAATTGAGAACTTATTTAGTTTAGTTATTTATATTTGAATAACAAATGGTAAATATGACGTTTTAAAGATTTTGTCAATTTTATAGTGTCATTTGATTGATGCTTGGCAACAGGTACGTGCAGAGCAGTGCACTTGCTCCTTTGCGCTCACAATCACTTAACAAGATTATTTATTTTTATTTATCCATAACTAATCATAACTCAAAGTAACATAAGCAGCAAATACTTACTTTGTAATTTATACAATCACAGTCAATTAGTTCCTAGACTGANATAACTCAAAGTAACATAAGCAGCAAATACTTACTTTGTAATTTATACAATCACAGTCAATTAGTTCCTAGACTGACGTGCCTCGAATGTAGCCAGCCATGGCATCCACGAACTTATTGAATCTAGTTCATATGTACAGTTTGTTCTCATGTGTTAGAACAGTTAGTTAATTCTATTCGAAAAAAAAAATAGAAAATATATGTTTTAAGACGTGTGGCCCAGGGTGTATTTATGGGCGTTATTCACCCTTGAAAATNAAAAAAAAATAGAAAATATATGTTTTAAGACGTGTGGCCCAGGGTGTATTTATGGGCGTTATTCACCCTTGAAAATAGGTAAATTACAGCTATTTTGCTAGAAATATAGGAAACTTCATAATGTGAATATAAATTCGCAAAATGTATCAGCAGAAGAAGATCATCATCATCTGTAAATGCAATTGTAAATAACGTCCCAAGTCTGAAACAAAATAGTTGTTGGTACTCCTACATAAATGTAGCACTGACTATATGCTAAAATTACGAAACTAATTATTCAGCTTGCCCAAATGTGTCAAGAAAAAAATTTCTTTGTTATAACCTGTCATCACTGATATTTTCAACGACTCGCTGTCAGCTAGTTTCTTCCCCATTTCTTGGAAATATGCCGTTGTGAAACCACTTGCTAAGTGCACAAGTGCGACTGTGTTAGGCTATTTCCGGCCCACTAGTATTTTACCAACTTCGCCGGAAGTATTAGAATTCCTAGTACAACACCNACTGTGTTAGGCTATTTCCGGCCCACTAGTATTTTACCAACTTCGCCGGAAGTATTAGAATTCCTAGTACAACACATTATTTGACAGTTACCAATCCGGCTTCCGTACGGACATAGTACCCGCACTGCTCTTATAAATATCGCACTCTCTATCAGAATGGCCATAGATAGAAGTCAGGTGACTNCGGACATAGTACCCGCACTGCTCTTATAAATATCGCACTCTCTATCAGAATGGCCATAGATAGAAGTCAGGTGACTGTAGTCGTTTTATTAGATTTCAGTAAAGCTTTTAATATGGCAAAATTATAACATTATCGTGAAAAAACTAACTATATTTTAATTTCTCATATAATGTAGTACAGTGGATGACTTTGTATCTTCAAGGTCGTCATCAATGTGTAGTCACTGATGGTAAAAAGTTCCCTTGCAATCTATGAACTTTGGCGTTCCTCAGGGTAGTGTACTTGGGCCGTTTCTTTTTTATTATTCATTAATGACATATCATTGCTAACAAAAAATGTCATTTATACGCGGATGATCTACAGTTGTATTCATCTGCTTCTCCGAAACTAATGAGCGCTTTAGTTAAGGACATAAATAATGACCTTGAATTGGTACACCTTTGGTGCAGCAAAAATAAGTTAAAATTGAATCCTGTGATGACACAACGTTTATTAATCGGTCCACGTAGAATTTTAGACGAATGTTATAGCTTGACTTTCCCTAATATTGTGCTAGCCGGTGAGGTTATTACTCTGCTGAAAGAGGTGAAAACTCTAGGAATTTTTTCAATGAGATACTCTCTTGGTTGGGTCACATAAGCACTGTGTCGGAGGCCATACGATGTACTACATGCCCTTTATAGGCTTAAGAATTGTGTACCACTTAAAGCCAAATTAACATTGGAACTGTCGCCGATATCCCTATGTTTTATTATTGTGACATGATTTATGGAGACATCACGCAAAATTTGGCTGCTAAACTTCAATGTCTACAAAATTGTTGTGTTCTATTTTTGTTCAACCGGAAATCATGTGGTCTCTTGCCTCCTTACTTTGATAAACTTACTGTTTACGTCTGGACGAAAGACGTCAGTTCCACAGTCACAGACTAGCATACAAAATATTACCCTCGTATATTATAACGCCAGAATACTTACGCACTCGGCTGAAAACCTTGGCGGATCACCACACTTTTAATACGCGCGCTAAAAATATATCTCGCTGAAATATTCCAGCTCGCAAAATCCAGGTACATATATGCAAATTCTTTCACCGTCTTTGTCGCACGAGCGTGGAATAATTTACCCGTAGAAACGGTTGATCGTATGAAAAAAAAGTTCAAACAGAAGTTGTAGAGAATTTTATATTCTACAACTTTTATAATAAGTGCAAATCTTATTTAAGCAATAAAAAGCGAGATATTCGCGAAAAACCGATTTTTATGACCTTTGACCTTCAATATATTAAGACGCGGACACGATAACANTTATATTTGTATATCTTAGCTACAGCTGTTGATTGAGACATTCACCCAATCAATGTGTGATTTGTTGCTGTCGATTCATCAATTTATTTCCTTATTCCGTAAGTGCTTATTATAGATCTGTTTATTCATTTTAATGAGTTGAGATTCAATCTCTTGTTTTCCTCTCAGGTACTTTGTAGGTTCTGCATATTTATATTTATGATTGGTAATGTGGATCAAGATACGTATCATTATGCTATTGTAGATCCATATTATTGTGCTGTTGTAATTTTTATTTCTTTAAACATATCCTTGTTTTTAGTCCTGCTCAAGATATGTACATACTGCGATCAATCACATGTCATTTTTAGAGTTTAATATATTTGAGCTACCATATTTCTGTTTCGTCTATTGTTTATTTAAGTTTTTTTCCTTGGTCGTTGTGCTTACGTATGTGTACATTATGTTATACCTGGTTAAGCGTTGTAGAAGGCATTGAAGCCTTAACTTCGTCAGTATAAATATTCTAAATAAAAATATAAATAACACATTAATGGCCGGTTGCACCATTGAAGTTAATCGCTCGATCCGAGATCATGCCCGAACCTAATCTAATATCGTCACCGAATACTGTTGCGCCATTCGAGTTCAGAGCATGACTGGAGATCGAGATGAACTTCTTTTCGAACAGCCGGACAGGCGGTTCAAAGTTTTGATCTAAGCTCGGGGTAGTGTCTAAAAGCACTACTAGAAATAGTTACCAGAAATAAGCTTTAGAATATTTTAATAGTTAAAATATGTATTTGGCTGTTGTTTACTAAATTAAAATATAAATTGAGACAAATAATATAGGCTTAAAATGTTATGCATTAAATTAATTAAAGAAGCATTTTTTGTATGTAGATAACGAAATTTACGCTTATCCCTTCGAGCAGACACAGCGGAAAACTGGAACAGCCATTCAGAAAATCATGAACTAGCCTAATTCTCAGCATGAGCCACGTCGAAAAGTGAATCTCACGTCGAAACTTTTTCTTGCTACGAGCAGACTTTGCTAAGAAATTTAGTTCGAAAATATATCAACAGATAAGGCTAAATTCCATTATTATTTTATTTTTTTTTATATAAAACAACATTATACACACTAAAGATTTTTCAGTAAAATTCGTTCCGACTTTACATAAAACTGATAAAACATCATAACATTTATTTTTCTGTCCACTATCTTTTTCAGAATATTGGTATTAAAAATCACTAAAAAAAGGTGTGTAAAATTTTACCAGTCAAGCACAAAACCGAAATTTTGTTGTGCATTCAAACCAGGTTATACAGTAAAAATTAATAGTCTTTAAGAGATTATGTCCACGCACACTCATTAATTTTCTCCTAACCTCAAAATAGAGAGTTGCATCAGACGTCATCAAATTACTACATTGAAACTCGGATCCAACTGAAGATCATGTTTGAGCTTAGGATCTCGGTTTAGGGCAGTTTAAATTCGGTTTTTTGAAGCTAATTTTGAAGATATAAACTTGAAACAAAACGTAAGTGTGAAAATGATGATCTCAATTTCTGCATCCTAGCAAGTATAACAATTGGTTTTAAAGTCATTTTTTATTTATTAATTTTTCTGATCTGTTTACAGTATTTCATTAATTAATTATGTATCCAATGATAGTTTATTAGTTTCACAGAGGATTGTAATTGAGTGAATAATAGTACATTGTGGAATAAATAGATGCATGTGTTCAACTTTTTAGTGGTGTAAATAAAACAAAAAATTTAATTTAGTACTTTTATTTCATTAACACGTCAATCCCGTACGAACATGACAACTTCCAGGCGCATGTAAAAAGTACATGCAAAACATAAATTAAGATAAGTTACTGTACCAGTCGCGTTATTTGAAACATGCACGTGGTGTATGACATTTGAAACACGATTGCTGTAAACGGAACCTCTTGTACCCAAAACTCTGCTAAAACACATGGATCAAACAAAAGTGTCTACTATGAATCTCCGTAGTAAAGAAAACACTATTTCTTCATCACTCTCGGAACCGACATGACACTCACTGAAATGAAAATTAGGCCGCAGGGAAGCAATACATAAAGATTTTATAAAAAGCAAAAACAGCCACTATCATTTGGCATATACTATGCTAGCGCAGCAAAACTATACAAATGTGACGCACTGCGAAGTTCTTAATAAAATAAATAGTTTCTTATTACACCTGTGTGTCTACCTTTTATGTGTTTACGGGTAGGGATTGGGCCCGTTCCATAATGCATGGATGCGTAAGAAGTCGGACACGGAACATGTAACGGGAACAAACAGACGAATCTCTGATATTCTGCTATACACACAAACGTAACGATCTAAACCTACGAAATAAAAAAAACGCGATTTGCTGTACATTGCCGATATAGCTTCATAACATACATAATTTTTTTTAATATTTATAGTACTGTCAAACCATGCGCGTGTGTTTATTAAAACAAATATGACCATGTCTCTTAAATCCAAATCTTGTTTTCCTGAAAAACCTCGATGTCACGAAAACAATCAACTCCTCAAATACTTGATTTCTATTGGCTGTACGGATTCACGGACACGAAATATTTGTGTTGACCAGCTTTTTTTCCATTCTTCCGTATATAGGTTGTTCACGGTAAAGTGATCACTTTTGAGACCCTGGTTACTTTTTTACTATCAACCATTTTGTATCCTTCAACCACCTCTTATAATAAAGATTGCCATATAGGTAATATAAACAGTTTGTATATTCCGCCGCATTCGGAAGTTAACGTCGAAGGCTACAATAAAATATATTTATTGACTATTATTCCAAATGAGAGGACAAGTGCTCAATTACCGTGAATAGCCTATATACCCTTGTACGCGTGCCTTCCATTGGAGATGGAAAACTGTGTATTTTACGTTGTCCTCTTCCATGACACGCATCTGCACTCGTCATATGCTACGTTCCTTTTT
>NQII01000642.1:170494-256767 GCA_002778355.1 Clitarchus hookeri
CCTAGTCCTCCGGCTTGGCTGCTATTATTTCCGCCCGCTATTCCAAAAGCTCTCAGGGTTTCATATTGTGGTCAACAGCCTGGGACAAATCGTAGTCTCGCCATTCCTGCCTGCTCGCGGAATCTGGCGTCTGTCCCTCTGTTCTGCCTCGAGGTTTGTTGTTCTGTTCGTCGTCGTGTGAATGCTTCGGGATCTCCCCCTGGACGCTGCACTCGTGTTCTTCCTGATGCCACCCGCTACCGTGACCTCCCCATGCCGATGGTCGCTTCGTCCTAGCGCTGTCCCTTTTCGTCATGGTTGCCGGTCCTAAATCCTGACTGACGTACCCGCCTGTGCTTCGCTAGAGCTTGAGTACGGACGGATAACATATAGGGACGCCGCAGGCGTCAAATTTACAGCTTATTATCTTTCATTCCTAGGTGAAACCCCTAATATGACTGGGCTATAAACAATTTGACGTGGCAATCACTGTAATTCCGACAAACAAACCCACGGTTTATTTATTTATTTAATCTTTTTTATTTTTTAATTATATTTATTTTCATTATTTTATTTATTTCAGTTAATTACTTTATTTTTATTTATTTATTTTAATATACCAGATTTATTGACAAATCCAAATTCCGAGTGGGCAAAGTCACGGGGAACAAATTTATGTTGTATCTTCCAAATACCAGCGTCTACAGATATCTAATTTTCGCGAAGAGTTCCAAGCAGTCTTGGTTTATACGAGCTACGTGTACACTCAAATTTTCCTTTGGTTATTGACCACGTGTCTTTGAGAGAATATTTTGCAGAATGTGACTTATTCAATTTGAAATTGGTTACTCTCTTTCTAAACATCTGTGGTTCGCAGGCAGGCACCTAAGGCATGGGACCGATAAAACCATCCAGTGGGGAACGTTGTTCGGAAATAAAATGTTTTGAAATACACATGGCAGAAAGTCTTTTCGCGAATATAAAATGTCTCTACCAATGTCAACGACATTTTCATTTTCGATGTGGGTGAAGTGGTAGACCAAGACTTGGTTTTATTCCATTCTACACCATACTAATCGAATGGAAAATTTTAATTCCGGGTGTGCGAATCCCCGGTTAACAACTATCAACAAATATGGCAGTTATCCTTAATACCGTTTCTTTATTAACAAACTGAATTACGTTTTCAATTTATCACAGCAGATTAGACTACCTATTTTCTCGTTTAAAACTAAACATAGTTTAAGACGAGTTAAAAAGGCGCTGCGAGTACATGCCTTATCCATGCGGCCCCGCCCCCAGCTCATTTGAATTTGTAACAAAGATTTGCAATATTGAAAAGGGGTATTTGTTGTTCTTATTCGCAACATACACCGAGTACGAGTCCGTATCGCTACGATTCTTGCTGTGCTGGTGTTTTATCTGTCATCTGACCACTCACATCGGTAATGGCGGCTTTGCGGTTGAGGGATTGGCAGGTAGCAGTTAACCCCCCCCCCCNTTCTATACATACCCATGTTCACATCCAGAGTCAACTGCGCGTCTTCGACACGAGCAGAAAAACTGGCGCCATAACTGCTTCTACGCTGCTGCTACCTAGCGGCAGATAGCTAACTACTCGCAGCTAGTTCCGGACATTTGCCCGTATCGCTGCCAGCTCCTAACTAGCGTTTCCACGTTTAGCAAGTCTTTCAAAAGTGCACAGTTTACCTTGAGCAGCGTGTAGGATAAAAACCTAGTTATTGTAGAACGTCCCAAAAGCGGTAGGACGTAGGGTGGTATTCATAGTCAAGTCTCAAGGCTGAGTTTAAGCCAATCTTGGTCAAGATTATCTTATTTCTCAAGACAGTGTTATTTCCGCACCACGTTTCATAGTCTACAAACCAGACGATCTTCTTGAAGGCGGCGTGCTCAAGGCATAGCATATTTGAACCACTTCCGGCTTGGGCAATAACAAGTTTAAGGCGTTGTACGGAGACTGGAATTAAAACGAAACATGGTGGCTAGACACAGAAATAGAAATAAATACGCCTTTTTTTGTCACAATGACTTAATGTATGCGTAATATTATATGCAAATTGAAAAAGAAAGTATTCCAAATTATACACAAGTATTGGAAATACATAAAAACATAGTTTAAAGGAACAAAGTGANTTTTTTTGTCACAATGACTTAATGTATGCGTAATATTATATGCAAATTGAAAAAGAAAGTATTCCAAATTATACACAAGTATTGGAAATACATAAAAACATAGTTTAAAGGAACAAAGTGACGTTAATGTGGTGAAAAATAACGAAATTGCTTTTCGCTCAGGAAAATGATGCGGACGAGTGTAGAAAAAGATTATGAAGAAAACTGTATGAATACTGTGATTTGTTTACACGAGCAGGCAAAAAATAACTCAGCACACTATCGAGATCGTCACTTTTGAACTGAAATGTCGAAAACCAAACATAGGGCAAATACATTTTATATAACCTTTTTATGGAAATNGATCGTCACTTTTGAACTGAAATGTCGAAAACCAAACATAGGGCAAATACATTTTATATAACCTTTTTATGGAAATATTTCACTGTACAACATATTTATATCTACAAAAATTTTACTTTTATTTTATATTTAGTACACAGTATATTTGATTATATTTTATTTATTTATTTTTATGTACATGTACGCTTATTGCAAATTACTACATTTGAATAGAAAGAAATTTTTTTGTAAATAAGTTGTATTGTGTTTAGCACTATCTAGTTTCTAGTTTGTAATTAGTGGGACTTAAGTTCTGCTATGCGAATTACGTGCAAAAGCTAATGGTATTTGTAGGGTTACAGTTATGTAAAATCTCTCTGAGTAGAACAATTTAGATTTTCGTCCAAATACGTAATTAAATAATTTATCTTAACCTAGTATATGCTTGGCTATCGCCATTTAGCAGACATTTTCCCTAGTTCGACGTTTGAATTTATCCAATCAGCGTCCGCCGTTTAAAAAAATGCCGTCTAAAGTCACCTCTACAGTGGACTTTGCGAATACGTACTTATTTGCCGTCTTAAGCAGAATATATATGAGACTATGAAACATGGTTACATATCACGATCTCAAGCAGTGACTATGGAACAGAAATATTCTGTCTTAATTTGCACAAAAATAAGACAGTCTTNTACATATCACGATCTCAAGCAGTGACTATGGAACAGAAATATTCTGTCTTAATTTGCACAAAAATAAGACAGTCTTCGTGAAGACCGCCTTGTTTTGCCAGTGCTTGATACAAGCTTAATCAATGTTCATCAAATGTAAATAACTAATTTAAGACACCAAATAAGATTGCTTGAAGTTAGTGCTCTAGATATGTTTATGAATACCGACCGTGGACCTTGATGCGTAGAGGGCGAAAGGAAGGAAGGAAGGGNGTTAGTGCTCTAGATATGTTTATGAATACCGACCGTGGACCTTGATGCGTAGAGGGCGAAAGGAAGGAAGGAAGGAAGGAAGGAAGGAATGGAATGGAATGGAATGGCGGTGTAGGAGGAGGAGGAGGAGGCAGGTGCATGCTGGTCCGCGGCTCGTGCCACAGCGGGGCGAGGTGCACTCAACACCTGNAGGAGGAGGAGGAGGAGGCAGGTGCATGCTGGTCCGCGGCTCGTGCCACAGCGGGGCGAGGTGCACTCAACACCTGCTGTCCGGCTCGCGGTCGCTGGCCTTGAGCCGCGCATTCCTCCGCAGATAAACATCCCGTGTCCCGCTACACCGCCACCCCACTCTAGTCCTCCAAGACCATACTAAGATACAACTTGCAGATAATCTGCGTATTCGAAAATTCATCCATGTATTCACCAGTGGTTCATACACGGTTGAGGCATTTTTCGAACATCAAGTTGATTTTTAGCGGTATTTGCGTTTGCTTCCAGACGCATATTAATGCCATTACTCACAAATTCTAAAGTTTTCATCGACTACTTATAAAACTCGACGTCCGAATTATTTTTTAATATTTTAGAATGCTTGAAAATTACGAGCTGCAGGTGTGCTAACTTTAATTTTTCAGCGAAAGCGTTCGAAAATTCATCGGTTAATGTTTTGGTCCATATACACCAGATTNGTGTGCTAACTTTAATTTTTCAGCGAAAGCGTTCGAAAATTCATCGGTTAATGTTTTGGTCCATATACACCAGATTTACCGAATTTTCAGGCCGGCTGAACGGATGGATCAATTAGTTTAACCGGGCTCAACCGAAACAGTAATTTTCAAACGTCATGTGTATATCGCTGGATGCACCGGTTAATTTTCGAAAATGCTGAAATAGTGTAACGAGAGAACCTATCTCGAGTGTNTGTGTATATCGCTGGATGCACCGGTTAATTTTCGAAAATGCTGAAATAGTGTAACGAGAGAACCTATCTCGAGTGTCAGTATAGGCCGCGGGGACGCAGCGGGTAGAGCGCTCGCCTCCCACAGAGGAGAACCTGGTTCGCTCCCGGATTTCCGTACGTAGGATTCGTGCCGGCCGATGTAACTGGTCGGTCAATTTTCCCGGGTTATTCCGTTTCTACCGCCCTTGCATTCTGGCGCCGCTCCTTACCTCGGTTTACTTTTATCGGCTTTCAAGACCTCCACATTAAAGTATTAGTAACCCAGGCATATTTTCTGTACATTCGTTGTTTATGCGTATCTCGGCAAATAAACTTCCTGGGAAAACGATTTTTTTTGCCTATAAATGTGGTTTTGCTTTTGTCGTATATTGCGTTTATTTAAAAAGAATAGAGATTTTTTAGAGCTTCCCTGGGTAGTTCCCAAAAGAGAGACCAAAAGTAAAATCCTGCAGTTGTAGTTACTTCTGTGAGCCTTCAATGCGTGTAATAAAGTCCCACTGTTACATATCTAATTTGCACAGGGAAGCGTGACGATGGAAACATTGCACGCAGTTCAGTGCTTTGCGCGTATAAGCGATGGGGCGCTGAGCAAATTTCCGTATCGCTGTGCTTCGAACGCGAAAGAAAAAAAATATTGGGGCTGTGTATTATTTATTTGGAATAATAGTCTATAAAACCGTAGACATTAACTTCCGAGTGGGGTGTATTAAACTTACTGTGTTTATTACTTACATGGCAATATTTATTTAAAAAGGTGGTTAAAGAATAAAAAATAGCTGAAAGGAAAAAAAAGTAACTATGGCCTCAAAAGTGCTCATTTTACCGTGAACAGCCTGCAAACAGTTTAAAACGCTTAGGTCACGCGTCTCATTAGGAAGCATTGCGACGGCGCCTCTCAAGTCTTCTACATGCACTCCCGGAACTGAATTTCTCGCAAATTANTCTCATTAGGAAGCATTGCGACGGCGCCTCTCAAGTCTTCTACATGCACTCCCGGAACTGAATTTCTCGCAAATTAGACCTGTAACATTATAACACGAGATGTAAGTCAGTGGATCAAACTACAGATGACATTTCGTACTTTTCTCGTTTCCCTTAAGGAAACTGTGCAGGAAACCTCTTTAAAAAAGTGATTTTTTTTTTAAATCAGTGTTTACAATTTTTCTTAATGAATTCATTATTATGAAAGTAAAAGGCTGTCGCTGTAAATATATTATATATATATTTTTTTTTATCTTCCCAGAACATGTATTTACTCCTACATTGCCATACGTGCAGTGTTCTCGCACTGCTTGTATCAGTGAGCCCTTTCATATTATTGATGGAAAGTCTGTAACAAGGCTTAAAAGAGTCCTTGAGTATTTTTGTATATAGGCTATCTGAAGCGTGCATTGTGAGTGAGTGAAGAGATTTAGGCGGCTCTTAACATTCAGGTCTTGAGAGCTGAGCATGTATTATGAAGCACAGCACTTTAACAAGCCTTTTTAGCTATGTTTGAGTGCTCTGAAATGGTGTTTATAATGTGCGTGGTGTCTTTAAACCACTCGTAAGCTTCGTCTGAAATGGTGTTTTTTTTTTCCTTCGTGGATTTGCACATTGGACGCATGTGTTATAGTTTCGTGGGGAAATTGTATTTCAAACACACTGCAACGCAGTTCAAGCGCCAGTAGATGGACCCTTAATTCATTTGTTTGTTGAAGTAGGTTCTTACGGTCTTTTCAGGCGCTGATGTTAGTAAACTACAAATGTTCACTTTGTTATGTTGGCAGTCAATGTGCATTGAAGGCGCCAGCTTGTATTTTATTTTTATTTTAAAATTGGCTCCCATTTTCTGGGAAATATTATTGATTGAATCGTGTATTCGCAGTTATTTCATACAAGTGCATTCCAGAGAATAATAATCATAATCATGGCGGACATTTCTTTATCAGCAGTTTCGTGTAAATATTCATGAAAATACACGTGGTAGGAAGTACAGATGTGAAAACCTCGTAGAAAAAACAGCACTATGCTACCACCATCAAAATGAAAATGTGTAACCTAGCACGTGTTCAATATCTAAAGGGAAAAACTGAATTATGTTTTATTGTATATTTTCGCAGTGCGCAGGTAGTAGGTCTGTTTAAATATGTAGTTTTTTTTCCCTCCAAATGCTGAAGTTGTAAAACCGAAGAACCTCGACGTGGGATCTTCTGTAATGATTCGTTTTCCCTATTCAAGTTGCTGGGAGCTGATGGTCGTGCGGCCATCAAGTGCAACTGAATTGGTCACCAACGTGTGTGTCTCACAATGATGTGCCAGTTCTTACGTTAATTGTGCATCAAATGGAAAATAAGTTAAGTAGCCTACAAATTCAAAACGCCACACTTTGAATAAGTTCTTTAGATGTGGAACTACTTTACCTACATGTTGCCAACTTTGCTGAGAGAGCGACAGTGTGTCCATTAAAATGTTAGCAGTAAACGGCAGGAATTCATTTTTCAAAGCTTGATTTAAGAAATACTTAGGTAACCGCGAACCATCTGTATAGCAATTAAGTATTTTAAAATTAGGTTTTTATTTAATTTTAATTTTTTGAAGATAATTGTTGCCCACAATAGGATATTTTATATATAACCTAAACACGATTTGATTATGGTGATATTATCAGCGAATCATATGTAGTTATGCCACGTGTCATAGTTTCATTATAAATACTCTTTGGATTAGTGATAAATGAAAATTATTTATTATTGTTTAATGGACACGAGTAATAATAGGCATGTTAACATACTTGTTTCATTTGATAACTTCAACAGCGNATTTATTATTGTTTAATGGACACGAGTAATAATAGGCATGTTAACATACTTGTTTCATTTGATAACTTCAACAGCGAGCCGTCTGAAACACCCATTGCAACCAGAACGGCCACCAGATTCATCGTGTTAACATGAATTCGCATTTTTATCCAGATTGTTTTGAAACATTAAGTATACTCGATATACACGCGCGTTAAATTGCTTTTCTGAGTTTTAAGACCACATTTAAAAAAAATGGCTAATGTGTGCCTTGACGTGTGAAATGTGCACGTGTTCAGTTTGTATTGAAAATAGTGAATCTGTACATACAGAAGTGTTGTACAATACTGGAAAACTGGGATAGTGAAATTTCTGCAAATTAGTATTTGAAGAAACAGTTATGATAGACGGTATAAGAGCACCATGTAAAGTATCAATATCTTGCTCGGGATACTGATTCACAACGCCCTTATGGAAAGTGCGTTTCAAGGAGACATTCCTTTCTGTAGTCATCTTATAACTTTTTTACTTGTTTTTATCGCCAAATTATAAAAGTTCTGACACTTGCTGANATTCCTTTCTGTAGTCATCTTATAACTTTTTTACTTGTTTTTATCGCCAAATTATAAAAGTTCTGACACTTGCTGGAATTATGCTGTCCTCTCTACGTACATTGGAAAATATGGGTGTAATGAGCGAAAATGTCCAGTGGGTGAAGTGTTCGTGGTCCGTTTGCTATACATCTGATACTGTGCTTCAAAAAGATTAGCTTGAAAAAAAAAAAACGGTGCTTTTAAAAATGTAGAAGTGATTAATATCGATAAAATACGCCGTTTTTGTGTGTTGGATTATATTATTTACAGACACATTCAGTGTAAAATAGTTATTATAGTGGTGTTTATGCCATTAATGTATCAGTATACAAAATTAAAAAGCTTAATTATATAGGATGATTCGCCTAGAGTGGACACACACAAAATTTCCGGAACGGTAGCAGATCACGAAATGCTGTNATTCCTTTCTGTAGTCATCTTATAACTTTTTTACTTGTTTTTATCGCCAAATTATAAAAGTTCTGACACTTGCTGAAATTATGCTGTCCTCTCTACGTACATTGGAAAATATGGGTGTAATGAGCGAAAATGTCCAGTGGGTGAAGTGTTCGTGGTCCGTTTGCTATACATCTGATACTGTGCTTCAAAAAGATTAGCTTGAAAAAAAAAAACTGTGCTTTTAAAAATGTAGAAGTGATTAATATCGATAAAATACGCCGTTTTTGTGTGTTGGATTATATTATTTACAGACACATTCAGTGTAAAATAGTTATTATAGTGGTGTTTATGCCATTAATGTATCAGTATACAAAATTAAAAAGTTTAATTATATAGGATGATTCGCCTAGAGTGGACACACACAAAATTTCCGGAACGGTAGCAGATCACGAAATGCTGTNTTAATTATATAGGATGATTCGCCTAGAGTGGACACACACAAAATTTCCGGAACGGTAGCAGATCACGAAATGCTGTTTTCCCTGAACAAAATTACAGACGGGGCCGTGTAATTTGCAGCAAAGTGACTATTCATAACACGTGTATCGACAGAAATAATTAAACACCACATGATTTTTCCCGTAGAAATATACATTTATTTCAACGGCATCTGAAAGTACGTTCAAAGAGGAATCCGGTGATAAAGCATATACAATGGAAAGTAACACAGAATCGCCAAGAAATAATGTGCAAATATGATTATGTTAAGTGGGGCAGTGGATCTGTACTCGCAGCTGTAAGTAAGCAACACGCGCCGTTACGCGTTTAATGTGTGCTTGCATGGTAGAGTAAGAGTAACTGAAGAGCTATTAAGCATTTTTAAAATTTTACTCTTTCACAAACTTTAAAAAAAGAAATTAAATATAGAAAACTAATAAAGTGTTTGTGGTTACGCCTGTCAGCCCATTATGTACAGGATGTCCCGCGATTCAACCGACGTACTTCGTCAGCGTATTATATAGATAATTGGAAATAAAAAAATGTAATAAGCACAAGTAGGCTCTGCAGCTCCATTACAGAGTTCCAGGGACGTAAATGCAATTATCTACATTCATTTTGTAAGTCCCACACAAGCTGTTCAAAATATGCCCAATCGGACCGTAAGCAGGCTGCTAGTGGTCGAGGCGAGTGGTTGTGTAACAATGCCAGGTAAGTTTACACGTGCAGCGTACCCAGACGTGGTGTTCGTTTACGGTTACTGTGACGGAAATGGTCGTGGTGCAGCAGTGAGTATCCGCGCAGGTGGATTGGAAGACGTGGGTCAGTCCCATGGCCGGCGCGCTTACCTGACCTAGCTCCGTTAGACTTTTTCTTCTGGGGCTGCTTGAAGAGTAGGGTTTACAGTGCTCGGCGATGAGGCATACGAGACCAGTTGCTACACGTGTTAACCGACGCCCCCAATCAATTTAGAAATGGACTTGCAGGCATGCAGTGGCACCACGCGATGGTACAACGTATCGCAGCCTGCTTACGGCCAGATGGCGCACATTTTGAACAGCTTCTCCTAGACGTCCAACATAAGTGTAGTCAATTGCATTAAATATATTCAGTAATTACAATTTGTCTTTTTACTGCATTTATGTCCCTGTAACTCTGAAATGGGGCTTCATGGCCTACTTACTGGTGAATAGGACTTTTTTTGTTGTCAATGATCTGTATAACGCCGACGAAGTATGTCTGTTGAGTCGCGGAACATTCTGTAGTATACCTTACAGGCCTCAGAGTTTTTTATGGGGCTAATGAAAAGGAGTAAGTATTCGAAGTATGATTGCCAAAGTCTTCTCGAAGTAAAAGTGTATCCGCGGTCGTTTAATAGCTTGGAGGTGACTGCCAAGAGGTATTAAAAATATTCTATAGTCGCCTTCAAGAAACATTATAAACTTACTGCAGAAATTATCTATCGTAAGTTGCACGAAACTCTTAAATTAGAATATATACATATTCNAAACATTATAAACTTACTGCAGAAATTATCTATCGTAAGTTGCACGAAACTCTTAAATTAGAATATATACATATTCCATATACTTAATGTTTACTATTAATTTAGCATACCAGTTGATTGTAGTTCGGTTATGGTTAGTTCAGCACGTTTGTGATTAGGTCTAAAGCAAGCATAACTCCTATTCAGTTAACCATGTGCCAGTTACGCAATTATTTTTTTCGTGATTTGAGAATTCTCTATGGAAGTTTATTTCTTACGTTTCACTGTTATGAAGTCGTTAGGCAAACGTGGTGGTGTTTCGCTCGTGTAACCCTACGTCTTCTCCCACACTATCCCCACCAGTGGCTGCTGTTATGGGAATTTATCCCATCTACCTCTGATTTCCTTAAGGAATTAATTAGATTTTCTTAATTATCAGTCTGTAGTGTTGTAGATGGTTTTTTAGTTTTTTGTCTTGCTGAGTTTCTCTCTCTCTCTCTCTCTCTCTCTCTCTCTCTCTCTCTCTCTGTGTGTGATTTTTATTTAGTCTCGTGGTCGGCAATGGACGCAGTCCAACCAAACCATAATTAAATGTAAATGTAATATAATTTATAAATAAAATATAAGTAAAAGTTCAGTCTACTTACAAAAGGTACTTTGATTTAAACAGAAGTATAATAAAACGCTTGTGGTGCATGGCATATTTAGAGAACGAAACACGTGATACATGGGGTGATTTTTCAAAGGTTCAAGTCAAAAAGTGTGAAGAAACCGCGAGTAGTGTGTTAGCCAATCCCGGAACTCTGTTCGCCTCGTGCAACAAAGTGGCGGCGCGGCGAAGTGCGNGAGTAGTGTGTTAGCCAATCCCGGAACTCTGTTCGCCTCGTGCAACAAAGTGGCGGCGCGGCGAAGTGCGAGAGTGGCTCTCGCCGTGAGCCAGTTCTCTCGACATGTTTGCGCCGCCGCTGTTACGTTTCCATCAGCGTGTAAACATTTCCGAGCAGATGACACGGACCTGTGTTTTCGGAACGCCGAGATACGCCAGTGGCACGAAGCGCACTGCGCATCTCCGAAATTGTAACTTAGGTGGCGGGGATCTCATACTTTCTGTAAGCATACTTAACTTTCATTTTCATCTTATCACTCCTGTTTCCAACTCTCCTTACCGTAAACGTCTTACTCTTAAATTTTTAAATAAAATCCATTAAATATTTATGTTCATAGTGACATGAACACCTGTAAATTAAAATATATTTTAAAAAGAATGAGGCAAGTACTTTACCATAAGTTGTAAATAGTGATTACAAATTGACGTAGTTACCGATCACCGTTTATCAACCCGAAGGTGGGGGGACCCCTGCTGGCTGAAAAGTGGACAAGCTTTGTCGGTATACGAAGCGTTCTGTTGTAGTTGATCTGTTTTCTTGACATACCTTTTATTTGATCTTGCTTGGTCGTGTCATGCCGATATTCCTCCATTTCGTGCTTTGGACACAGTTACTTCGCATTGCTTAAGTATTTAATAAAAGGGTCGTTAACAGTTTTTACGTATGTTTGATTTACAACTAACATACAGATTTTNCATTGCTTAAGTATTTAATAAAAGGGTCGTTAACAGTTTTTACGTATGTTTGATTTACAACTAACATACAGATTTTAAAAAAATGTAAATTGTATAAATATGAATATGTACGTAAATACACGTGTAATAAGATTTTGAGTGCGTCGTTACAAATATTCTAACATCAAATAAAGTGCGAAAATTTTCTCCGCCCCCAGAAAGTACTCCTTCNAAAATTTTCTCCGCCCCCAGCAAGTACTCCTACTAACTCCTATAATCTTATTTGTTTCCTTTCATGGCTGATTCCTCTTATTTGATCGTCTCAGATGTTTCCTGGCCTCAATTACGTAACCCGACGCACAATTTTATAGCGATACTACTTAGTTATCCTTCTCGTCTTCTACTGTAATACACAGTACACACTGCTGTTAAACTTTTATAGCTAGAGAGAAAGAAACAACTGTGCGTTTGCCATACTCACATAAACAAAGCACGCCACATGATAGATATCTCATGGGCGACAGTCATAGAATCTCTTCCTATAGAATCAACGTAATGTTGCCACTCTACATTTTACGAACTTTTCAACAGTTCTCGTTTATCGTGTTTGTACACTGCTAGTCTGCATGTTGCGGGTGTCCACCTACAGGGAAAATAAGGAAAAAGTCAGGGAAATGTCAAGGAATTTTCACCTGGTTCAGGGAAAATGTAAATAATTGCTACTATGCAAAAGTTGTTAGTTGTGTGAATACAGAATAATGTAATTGTGTCCATGCATTTTAAAATTTCAATTTTTAACTTTGTTAACTGTCAATAATGCTTCTTTACCAAGTGACAGGGCCTATACGTACAAAATATAATATTTGTATGGTTGTAATGGGCACTCTTGTGAAGTCAATAGTGTGTGTCGCAAGAAATATTGATGCGATTAAACGGTTGGCCCTGCGTGCTTGGTATGAATCATATTTGTTCTGTCAGCATTGGAAAAATATGGTATTGGAAGGTTTCTGTCGTAAAAATAGGCCAGGGAGAATGGTTAATATTCTGCCTGGAAACCAGGAAAAAGTCAGGGAATTGCANATATTTGTATGGTTGTAATGGGCACTCTTGTGAAGTCAATAGTGTGTGTCGCAAGAAATATTGATGCGATTAAACTGTTGGCCCTGCGTGCTTGGTATGAAGCATATTTGTTCTGTCAGCATTGGAAAAATATGGTATTGGAAAGTTTCTGTCGTAAAAATAGGCCAGGGAGAATGGTTAATATTCTGCCTGGAAACCAGGAAAAAGTCAGGGAATTGCAAAATGGAATTTCAGTGGACACCCTGATCTTGTTTCAGTAGGTGTAATCTGTATTTGTGAATCAAGTGTGCAGGTAGATCGTAGTCGTTTGTCAGCAGGCCCAGTGGTAAAATCGAGTGACTTAATTCCGTAAAGGAAAGAGTACACCGAACAAAATAAGTCGGCGGAAATGTCTTGTTTTAATTCTGTTGTAATTTGACTGCGATTTTTTTTTCGAATTTATAACACGTTGAGACACATACATAATTATAAACTTCTGCGAGAGCTGCAAATTTTGAATAACTTTGTAATATGCNAGGCCCAGTGGTAAAATCGAGTGACTTAATTCCGTAAAGGAAAGAGTACACCGAACAAAATAAGTCGGCGGAAATTTCTTGTTTTAATTCTGTTGTAATTTGACTGCGATTTTTTTTTCGAAATTATAACACGTTGAGACACATACATAATTATAAACTTCTGCGAGAGCTGCAAATTTTGAATAACTTTGTAATATGCTCGATGTGCGGACAAAATGAAAGGTTGCCGAATGCGGGGGGAGGGGTGGCGTGAAACACGTAACACATTTAGTTTAACAGGTGATGCGAGACTTTTAAGTGAAAGAGGTTGTTAAAGAACCAAGTCTTTACCCTTCCATGTGGGGGAGGAGTGTGATGGAGCTTGGCAACAAGGGAATATAAAGAGTGATTCACGAGGACTGCCACCTACAGGGCTTATTCCTAGTCATTTGGAGCAAATCATGTCATATGAAAGTGGGTCCTATTCACAATATTTACAGAGTAATTCTAAAAATGGGAAACGCATTACAGTGAAGAGCTCGAGACATGTTGCTGCTAGATTGACTACCGCTTTGAACAGCGCGTGACATTGACCGTCGTGAAGCGTGACTGTTGTACTGCAAGAACACTGCGCGTTCCTGTGCACAATTTGTGGTTGTAGCCTTTGGTTTTGATATGTAGTAATTGTGCTAGAATGCCACGTACATTTTCCACAAAAGACGCCAAGACGGCGTTTGATGCTCAACTGTGAACAATAAAGTTTGATAAGTATTTTTTTTTNCATTTTCCACAAAAGACGCCAAGACGGCGTTTGATGCTCAACTGTGAACAATAAAGTTTGATAAGTATTTTTTTTTACTTCTGGAATTATCTTCAGTACCTTTCAAATGTTTCGAATTACTCAGTAAATATTGGGAGTAGGACCNTTTTTTTTACTTCTGGAATTATCTTCAGTACCTTTCAAATGTTTCGAATTACTCAGTAAATATTGGGAGTAGGACCCGCATTCATCAGACATATTTGGTTCTAAATGACATTAGGCCCTGTGAGTGGCAGTTATCTTCTCGTGAACTACCCCGGATAATGGCAACGGGAAATGGAAGAGCCACGAGAAAATCAAAGAACCTACGGCGACATATGCTGCAAGTGAGACTGTGAAAGGAGGTGACAGCAAGCGTTCATGGCGCTGACATAGAGTGAATGGACTGTAATTGTATTCGAACTCGTGATTTCAGGAAATTTGTCCCTAAGGCCGGGATTACGAAGAACTAACGCTTCACATAACACGTTACAAGTAACACGTTAACGTAAGCCGGCTATGCCTTTACTGGTGTGTTTCAGTAAGACCTATCACGGTCATTTCGCGTAGCGTTACTCGCATGTTCACATAAGGAAAAAAAGCTTGTGAATCTAAAGCTTTGCGTGACACGAGGCTCTACAAAGTTATCTCGTAGGCCATCACAATAGGTATTATAGTTACCTTTGCTTTTCATGGATTTCTTTTTACTACCGCAATGTTGTTTGCTTACGTTTGTAACGTACCGCATATATGATTTTGTCTCGAAAAGGGAGACCCGAGAATAATGGCAGTTAGGCTATGATCTTGTTTGTTAATTCGTAAACATTTATGAAGTTTTTACAATGCCGCAGTTTATTAAGTAAATATTATCTGGGTAGAAAACATTTAAAATGTTAAATACCTACCCACAGTTGTCTGTTTCTTTGCCAGGTAGCAACAAAACAAACATTTAGTGGTGCAAAATTACCCCACAGGTGCAAAGTAACCCCGGTTTACGGTACTTCACGAAACACAATTCAACTTTCTGAGCAGATCTATGTTTATTACAAACGATTTATTCCAATATACACTAAAATAATTTAACTTTGGTGCATTTCATTCAGAAGGTCAAGGCCATTACCTTTTTTCTTTTTCAAAGTTTTTATCAATCACGAACGCAAAACTTTTGCCGTCTGTTCTTTGTCACATCAAAGTTGTAACACATAATCCCGACCAGAAGAGTAAAATGTGGAGTATGAAGTAGTTGTTTTGAAGGCAAATGACCAAATCTGGGGACAGATAGAGCGTTCTTAAAAACGTTTTGGGGTTGGACGAGAATTTTTCACCCAAATTTAATGACCATCCAATGCTTCCGGCATTCCTCATATCTCGACCTGTGATAGGATCCTATTTCCACCCATTCGATATGCGGCTTTCNGTTGGACGAGAATTTTTCACCCAAATTTAATGACCATCCAATGCTTCCGGCATTCCTCATATCTCGACCTGTGATACGATCCTATTTCCACCCATTCGATATGCGGCTTTCATTCGATTTCCGTTGTTATTTAGTGGTAATGGATGAGATTTGTCTCATTTTTTCTTCTAGATGTCGTTAGCACGTATATTGTAACTATTTAGTGCTGTTTTTATATATAAAAAAAGCTGTATTAACCTTGTCCTTCCATACACAAGTTCTGCCATCAATAGTGTTAATAAATACCTTGTCACGAGATGGGAGCACCCGGAGGAAACCCAACCACCTCATGACAGTGACCAATGCATCCTTCTCCATCCAAAATATCCATATCGATGTATGGACTAATAAACTCTTTAAAAAAGTTGCGCAGATATCACAAATACGTTGGAAAACTCAAGTAAAAAATCCCATCCCATAGGAACAAAGACAAGATGTATTATTCCTAGTTGTGAGAAATGAACAATTGACTATAATTTCGTTTTTAACCATATAATTGCGGGTTAATATTTTTTCTTTTGCAAAATGCCCTAAAAATTTTAATATAAAAATATAAACGATTTTAAACAAATCGAAAATATTACTAATATAAATTCGCAGTTGAATAATATTGGGCTTAAGTAAATTCACAGAGTAAATGTCAAACTATAAATGCCCATAAAATAACTAATCTTTTAAAGTGTTCCCTCTCTGAAGCCCACCCTATGTTCTCTCTCAGCAGTCTTCAGGCCAGGGTATATGTAGTTCAGCCAGCCCCTCCAGAGTTTGTGACGTCAGGTGTTGAGGAAACTCCATAAAGGTAGCGCTGATCGTCTTGGCGGTGCAATCACAACCCGATGACGTAGTAGAACAGGGTGGCTTGCATCAAGGAAAACCTGGAAAAGTCGGGTAAATATCAGGGAAAATTTGTGTGAGGTCAGGGAATTTAGATAAAGTAGTTTAAAATGTATTTAATAAGAAAATTAATATTGGATTATAGCATTTCTGTTACATGCCATCTTATGTTAATTTAGGTTATCCCACCTTAGGAAGATATATGAGCCTGGGGACAATTTTGTGGTCGTCTGTTTAATTTTAACTATTGATACTCACGTTTTCTTGGCTGATTTTTTTGTTTGGTTGATAGCAATGATTGTCATTGTGGAAAATATGGTTTTAAGTGTAATATTTGCTGCGTAGGTTGGTTAAGGAAATTTAATAGGATACCTGGAATAGTCCGGGAATTTGTTGCAAGGATACTGATAACCAACCTGTAGAAAAGTCGCAACGTGTTTAGGCAATGCCGACCAGGTAATGAGGAGGGGTTGTAGAGTTGGGGGAGGGGGAACCCTTGTCGACCAGTTGATCGCGGTGCGGAAGCCAGGCCTCAACCTGCCGACCTGCACCGCCGGGCGTCGAACGGGGCCATAAACAGGCATGCTGAATAACCCAGCCGATATCCCTCGTAGGACATTCCCTCGTAATTCAACAGCACAGTAGGCGAAAACTTGTACGGTGTTCCAGCACACCGTCACAACCTCTAGTGCTTCCACTTTCCGTCAGCTGCACGATTACACTGATCATTGTGAAAAAAAAAAGTAAAATATTTGTGTGGTCTAAGTTGTAACTGTTCGTTGATTTCTGTCATGTCACTGTAAATATTGAAGATAGTTACCACCGTACAGCGTAGTTCTCGGTTCTAATCTCATGAAGTTAATAATATACAGTGGCTCACATTAATATATGGCCACCTATGATTATCGCAGTTTCATTGCCTTATGTTACATTATAAATGAAGATAAACATAAAACATATTGCACAATCTTTCTTGTGTGCTTTAAATGAAATGCAATAGTAGCCAATAACTGAAATGAGCAGTGCAAGTTAGCGAAATACAATATTTTGTCCTCGCTTGCTTCAAAAGTACGTCACTTTAATATTCGGCCAGTTGTGGTGCACGCGTGGCACAGGCAGGATGCACATTGCGTTCGTACCTCGTGTCATTCCCTGCACGCTCTCTGTGCTGAGAGGTTGTATTGGGTAGCTCTGTTGGCTGCGTCAGTCAGGCAAATGGGACGTAAGGGCAAGAATACAATGTTTGAACAGTGGCAACTGGTAATTTTTCTTCCTGCAAATAATAAATCTCAACAATAAATTGCGGAGCACTTGAATCTGCCGAGGTCCACTGCCAGAGACATAACAAGGTTTGAGAATGAAGACAGAGTTGATTCGATACCTCAAAAAGGACATCCAAAGAAACTAAGCGAGAGAGAAAAACTTCTAGAAATCAGGAAAATAAAGAACTATCCTAAAATAAGTGCTTGCAAACTTACCATGGAGATACTCAATGAATGTGGAAAGAACGTACATCTAGAAACCATACGACGAATTATCGGAAGAACAGGATATAATGGCAGGGTAACTAGAAAGAAGCCTTTTATTAACGAGGCGAATATAAGAAAATGACTTAGGTTCGCAAAAGACCACGCTGACAAAGATGAAAGTTGGTGGAATGATGTTATTTATGCTGATGAGACAAAATAGAATGTGTTTGGTTCAGATTACAGGGTAACAGTATGGCGCAAGCCAAATGAGGAGCTAATACCTGGGAACATACAACCTACTGTGAAACACAGTGGAGGTAGTATTATGATCTGAGGCTGTATATCTTCAGCAGGTGTTGGAGAGGCAGTATGTGTCGATGGAACAATGAAAAAGGAAGACTCTTAACATCCTGAAAGTAAATTGACACAAAATGGCTGATAATCTGGGCATTAGGAACATGTTTAAGTTCTGCCAAGATAATGACCTAAAACCCAGGTTGTNCACAAAATGGCTGATAATCTGGGCATTAGGAACATGTTTAAGTTCTGCCAAGATAATGACCTAAAACCCAGGTTGTACATTGTAAAGAGCTGGCTTTCGTATAACTGTTCCAAAGTCATTAACACACCTCCTCAATCACCCGACCCGAATCCCGTAGAAAATCTTTGGGGTGAATTCAAAAGAAGACTGCGTACTACAACAATTAGGTCCACAAAATAATTAAGAGAAAATATTCAAGGAAGAACGGAGTAAAATTGGCTCCGAATGTATCAGGAAAATGATTGCTAATATGCCACAACACATGCGAGAAGTAATTAAACAGAATGGCCATGCTACCAGGTACTAAAAGACAGTTGGTTTAGTTTGCAAAGAGGACTATGTTTGTGTTTGAATGATGATGGCCGAAT
Organism: Clitarchus hookeri; assembly: GCA_002778355.1. NCBI lineage: Eukaryota > Metazoa > Arthropoda > Insecta > Phasmatodea > Phasmatidae > Clitarchus > Clitarchus hookeri. The sequence continues at coordinate 189,212 of NQII01000642.1, forward strand.
ATTATAGTGACGTACTTATGCAGCATGGGATGACAAAATCATATTGTTTAAGTTGCATTGCTCATTTCCGTTATTGGTTACAGCTACATTTCATTTAAAGCATACAAGAGTGATTGTGCAATATGATTCATGTTTATCATTTCTAATGTAAGATGACATGAAACTGCGATAATCATAGGTGGGCCGAATATTAATGTAAGCCACTGTACGTGTGCAATTTTCGAATTTGGCATAATGTAGTATGCAAAGTATCGCTTCAAACTGCAGTTATTATCCAATTCCACACGTCGTTGATGGCTGGCAAGTAAAGACATGACACCTTGAAATATAGAACAGAAACTAAAGATAATGTAGAATAAAATTTGTCTTATCTGTGTATTCCCAACATTGACCCACCAGTCGAACAGTCGCCAACAAAATTGTCAAGATCACATAGTCAAATATTAACGTCGACGTGGACTTGCGTTTTCTTTGCCAACAAACCCTTTATTTTGTAATAAAAAAGTTGTTTTCTATTTGCATTACAATTTTAGAGTAAGTTTACTGACATTTTAAATCCGGTATATGGGTCCTTCTACATTAAATAATTGGTTCAAAGGTTTTTAATATTCTTTAAAATAGTGCTGGATCTTGAGAAGTTATCGAATTTTCAAGTTATAGAATACGTAACATTATTTATACTGTAGCTGCCGAAAGGTGCAGTGGAGAGATTGAAGTGGAGCGGCTCCTAACATAGAGGTCTTTTATTCAGCATGTAATTTATAAGAGAAGCAAAATTACGTAATTACCTAAGAGACGTTTACAGCCCCCCTCCCCTTCATCCTGAACGTGCCAGCACTGCAACGGGACGTCTAAAGTCCATGCCCCCTCCTTAGTTGATGTTTCGCCACCGAGTGTTAGCTGCGCAGTTTAAAACCCTGTCACGCTTATATTTTCCTATGAAAATGACAGATGGTCAGAATTTGAAGTTGCAGTTGTACGCCGAAAGGCAAACGGCGGCGATATCGAAATGACAAGTTACTCGTAGGTACTCGTTCGCATGCCGCAGGCTGGACTAGAACCGTCGCACCACTCTGCCTCCCTGACCCAACAGCACAATGCCTATACGGCAATTCTACGCATCAAATGTAGCTTCAAATTAACTTTGATTTTTTCTATGGAATTCAATTTATTGGGTTATTTGTAAGCATTCACGCGAATGCCATCACAGCTATTTTGAGTCTTCGAGTTATCTGTGTCTCGAATTCCGTCCAAAATTTTCCTTATAATATATTTCCTTGTTATAAATTTAACCCTCTAACAGAACTACTCTAGCGTCGTTACTGGAAAGTGTGACATAACTGTAGTAATATGTGGACATTAAAAGGTGCACGAAATGTGTACATGATATGTACTAAAGTGAATGTAAATCGTTAAAAAGAACAGTTTTTTGGAGTTACGATAATTTTCGTGTAGCATTCGGATCATAGTTAAATTTACTACATGCTCTAATGTTTTGATTTAATTGGCTAAAACAGTAGCTATTTTTATATTTCTTTGTTTAAACATCTGTCAAAATTCTTTTTGCTTAGATATTTGTCGAGTGCATTCAATTGAATTGCCTATGAAATAATTTATTTTGGATTTGAGGCCGCGGTGGCTGAGCGGTTAGCTTGCTCGTCTCCCTTGGCGGGAGGTGAGCAAGCTAACCGCTCAGCGAACCGGGTTCGATCCCCGGCCGGGTCACTTCGTATTTCCGCAAATGGGAATCGTGTCGGACGATGCCGCTGGTCGGCGGGTTTTCTCGGGGATCTTCCGTTTTGCTCCAGGACGTTTGTATGGATAATTTTTGTACGGTAATTTTCCCTTATATGNGATAATTTTTGTACGGTAATTTTCCCTTAAATGTAAGAGTAATTTGATATTTTTTTTGCATGCAAGAGAATGTTATCTCTAATTGTTTGATGTTACTAAGATGTTANGAATCGTGTCGGACGATGCCGCTGGTCGGCGGGTTTTCTCGGGGATCTTCCGTTTTGCTCCAGGACGTTTGTATGAATAATTTTTGTACGGTAATTTTCCCTTATATGTAAGAGTAATTTGATATTTTTTTTGCATGCAAGAGAATGTTATCTCTAATTGTTTGATGTTACTAAGATGTTANATGTAAGAGTAATTTGATATTTTTTTTGCATGCAAGAGAATGTTATCTCTAATTGTTTGATGTTACTAAGATGTTAAAAAAGGGTGGTGGGGGTGTCCTGCGGTACACAGTTTCAGATCGGTTTGTGTGATCTTACTTCGTCGGGCAGGCGGGAAACATTTGCCATCGCATTCTTTGACTGCAGTCTTTTCAAAACGCAAAGAAAATTACGCACTGACGTTGCTCGTAAAAAAACGTTGTATTTAATATTGGATGCGATTCCAGTTATAATGGGTCATGGTTACCCATAGCTTTCACTTTATATAGTCGTGCGATTGTCTGTTATATAGTCCATTCCCGGCAGTATAACATTTTTTACCGGGTCTTATATACGTTAGCAAATAAGCCCCTTTCGATCCAGCTTATCGAATACGCAAGCTATATTTCAAGAATCNCCGGGTCTTATATACGTTAGCAAATAAGCCCCTTTCGATCCAGCTTATCGAATACGCAAGCTATATTTCAAGAATATTAACAAAATTAATTGTTCTCTGGTCTTCATATCGTTAATATAGAGTGCTTTAAGAGCCTGCGTCACGCACTATATTGATTTTATTTATTTCTTCCTAATTCAAATTTAAGCGGATTTATTGAAAAATGCTACTATAGAAGTTTAGCTAATTACATTGCCCATCATTGTGAACCTAATTTATGAATTATTAATGCATGTATTGCCAGCAATCAACTTAATACAAAATTAATTCTCACCTTTTAATCACAACCGGGGAACACCTATCAACAATCGGTNTTGCCAGCAATCAACTTAATACAAAATTAATTCTCACCTTTTAATCACAACCGGGGAACACCTATCAACAATCGGTTACAAAAATTTGCACAGAACCATGAAATGTAATGCTTCTATAATGAAACATTTTCAGTAATGACTCCAACTCTTATGTTATGGCACTAAACGAACAATTTCTGTATAAGAGGTGATACAGTCTATTAAATAGATCTGTCGAATGTTGAAATGACCTCGAAACTACGGTATAGTTATCTGCGTTCTGTATCGGAAACTATCGGAATTGTTTATCAATGTGATTATATTAACCCACTGCCAATTTACTGAAGTCAGTCATTGAATACACGATGACGGGTAAAAAAAATGTAGGTAAGTTTTCGTACAAATCCCGCTAAATTGTGATTCGCCAAGACTTGTCGCGCTCTGATACTTTAAGAGGTTTCATGTAGCGTGTGTCATTCCTTGATTGCAATGGGGAGTTCATCAAACAATTTTGTATTTATACAATACTCTACTATGACGGTTATATGCTATTCACTGTAAAGTGAGTACTTTTGCAAGCCTTCTCATTTGGAACAATAGTCAATAAATATATTTGGTTTTAGTCTTAGACGTTAACTTCCGAGTGCGGTGGAATACACACACTGTGTTTATTACTTACGTGGCAATATATATTNTTTAGTCTTAGACGTTAACTTCCGAGTGCGGTGGAATACACACACTGTGTTTATTACTTACGTGGCAATATATATTAAAAAAAAAAAAGGTGGTTAAAATGATCAAATGTGGCTGAAAGGAAAAACTAATGTTACGCGCTCGCTGCTTCGTATCCCGNAAAAAAAGGTGGTTAAAATGATCAAATGTGGCTGAAAGGAAAAACTAATGTTACGCGCTCGCTGCTTCGTATCCCGCGCGAACGAGGGGTAGTGAAGGATAGCAGTTATATCATAGTGGCGGCAGCAAGTCATAGGATTGTTTTAAATGAACAAGCGAACGATAGGCCGGTGTCCGCGTATCTGTTACAGAAAGCGAGCCGACACGATGATTATTTTTGCCGCCCGGTGTTTCCTTGGCGTGGGAAGGCGCCGAGAGCTGGAGTACCAATTCCGGAGCGGCGAGGGATGACTGCAGCGATCTGAGAGAGTGCGTCGGACTGATGTTNCCGAGAGCTGGAGTACCAATTCCGGAGCGGCGAGGGATGACTGCAGCGATCTGAGAGAGTGCGTCGGACTGATGTTGGGACGATGGAAAGACAGTTTTAACTAAATGTGTGGAAATAATTGGAGCAGTTTAAGGGACATTAGCAAGAGTAAAGACTGCTATAAAGACTTTAATTGAAATAGAGATTGTAATTAAATATGGCGCCCAATAAGAATAATGAGTTAATAGGACGTTCAGACTGGTAAATAACAGATGTGGGACTGTGTGTAGCATTGAGAATAAATATAATTATTGAGTTTAGTTCTTTTATTTTTATTAAGACCTCCATCCCTCACGAACTCTGATACGCCCCTCAGGTATTCTTGTAACAGTAATTAGGGCCTCAAAAGTGCTGACTACCGTGACCAGCCTATACGTATTTTTATCGCTATGTACGTATTCTTTTAACAAAGCGTTAACTTCTTGACTTGATAATCGGTATCCATCTGACAACAGAACGCGCCTGGCACTGATACTATAGTCTATAGATACTATAGTCTATAGATACTATAGTCTATAGATACTATAGTCTATAGATACTATAGTCTATTTGCGGTTTCTTCACACTTTTTGAATCACCACATGTATGTCATGTTTGGTTGTTTCTGTAAACATAAAAGTATCTTACTTTTTTGTTAAATTAAATTTTGCTTATGTCTTGTGTATAGATTACGTTTAATTTATAATTAACGCGAATAAAAAATAGAAAATATGNAATTAAATTTTGCTTATGTCTTGTGTATAGATTACGTTTAATTTATAATTAACGCGAATAAAAAATAGAAAATATGTGTGTAGGTAATGCCTAGTAAGAAATAGTTCTCGTGCAAAGTATTATTACTGAGTGAGCACAAATGCGGCGTATTATCAATTTGGTGTAATTTTCTGGACTTGGTTCAGCTTAGCTGTACGAGGCCGAGGAATATCCCGAAAATAGGATTAAAGTGTGCCACCGAGAAGTTCTACCAGTAGTCCGTTCTCGTGGAAGTGATGTAAAGTTGATACATCGTACGTAGTAGCGGCCGGTCTGTTTGCGATGCGTGCCGTTAGGACGCGCTGCGTCGGGAAATTGGCGCGAAATAATTGCGACGCACGCGACACCGGAACGCGGAAGTATGTCCCCGTTCCCTCCCCTTTGCTGCCAAGGTTTGCGAGCCGTTTAAGGGGCAAAGAGAATGAGGCGGGGAGGAGAGGGGCGTGGCAAGATGAATGTCGGCCGCCGCCTCACAGCCTCGTATTGATCCGAGACGAGAGCGCGGGCAGGAGTCGTGGATCGTCCTGGTGTGACCTTGAAAACTGCCGCGGCTTCCGGTCCGCTCTCGCGTCTTCTCTGGGGACGCCACCTCTTTTTGTAGAAATTAATCGTTTTCGCGTCATAATTTCGGATTCATAGTAATTACTGACAGCGTACGATTATAGAAAATTTACATTTTGCGATTTGTTTNTCGCGTCATAATTTCGGATTCATAGTAATTACTGACAGCGTACGATTATAGAAAATTTACATTTTGCGATTTGTTTAATATTTTTGGGCATAATTTTAATTGTGTGTTATCTGCTTGTAAAAAGTCTAGAACATAATTACATTTTATTAATAGTTCTCGACTTTTTACAACAAACAGATAACACACAATTAAAATTACCCAGAAAAATATTAAACGAGTTGTCAAATGTTGTAAAATGTAAATTTCTATAATCTTATGTTGTCGGTAATTAGTATGAATCCGAAATTATAACGCGTAAACGAAGAATTTCTGCTGGAGAGGTGAAGTCGCGCCTTACGGACGTTGCATACAAAAAATTAATAATTTTATTGTTGTATCATTGCTCAACTGGTACGCATTGTATGTGATGCCATTTTCTTAGAATAAAAAAATGTACACTTATTTTTTTAATAATTTGATGTAAAATCCAAAGTTGTGCAAATGAAAAAAATTTACAACTTAAACTAATTAATGCCTTTGGCTACCGCTTGACATATATAATAACCAAATAACAATTCGTGCATTAATAAAAATTAAAGTATGCAACAATTCTTTACATTTATCATTTTTCCCCCACATTTATGCCTGTAATTTTTGTGATTACAATGGTTCATGCGGTAGTCCAAATCATCATTTTTTTTCATTTGCAATAAAACAAAAAAGTAACTGTAAAAAATGTATTAAAGGAAAATGTAATCGCATGCAACGCATACAAGTTTAACAATGTTTTGTACACATATACATTTTTTTTTTTCATTTTGGTATCGAACACCCTTAAGGGAAACTCCTAGTAAAACATGTTAAACGCCCAAAGGTCACGTTCGGCGGTAAGGAAGCATTGCGTNCATTTTGGTATCAAACACCCTTAAGGGAAACTCCTAGTAAAACATGTTAAACGCCCAAAGGTCACGTTCGGCGGTAAGGAAGCATTGCGTCTATTTTGTTTGTTTAATCGGCGACTATAAGGTTTTAATGCAGCAATCTGTTGATAAATGATACAACAGCATTGTCGCTATAGTTAAAAACAGCACCGTTTTCATAATACATATCACAAAAAGGAGGGATACCTACAGCGATTTTTGCTGGCTTTGACTCTTTTCAACGACTGCATTTACTTTTCAGTAACCAAATTTATAAATGGGCAACTAAATATCGACTTTCGTTCTGCCCTGAAAAAAATTTGCATTGAAATATTACATTTTTTTTTAACATCACATATAAACGCTCAAAACTACATATGCCACTTTGTACTGTTCGTCTTTCCCTTACGAGTTAGTCCGGGCATATTTTCTGTACGTTAGTGGTTATCGCGTTTACGATTATTTGATAGAATAGATGTCCTAGGAATAATGCTTTTTATTAGAAAATATAAAACGCCATCTTGACCGCTGAAGGTCAGTCGATCTGCATGCTACTCCAACTAGTGGGTGTCAGTAGACTGTCACGGCTGTGCGCTGTTGCCTAGTTCGCAGTATTAAAGTGGCCAAGGCAAATCGTGCAAAATGTCTCGATGTCAAAAATTGTGGAAAATTTCATTAGAATTCGGCCACTTTCTGCAATAAGGTCATTTTGCTGAACAAGCATGTNATATTTTCTGTACGTTAGTGGTTATCGCGTTTACGATTATTTGATAGAATAGATGTCCTAGGAATAATGCTTTTTATTAGAAAATATAAAACGTCATCTTGACCGCTGAAGGTCAGTCGATCTGCATGCTACTCCAACTAGTGGGTGTCACTAGACTGTCACGGCTGTGCGCTGTTGCCTAGTTCGCAGTATTAAAGTGGCCAAGGCAAATCGTGCAAAATGTCTCAATGTCAAAAATTGTGGAAAATTTCATTAGAATTCGGCCACTTTCTGCAATAAGGTCATTTTGCTGAACAAGCATGTNATGTCAAAAATTGTGGAAAATTTCATTAGAATTCGGCCACTTTCTGCAATAAGGTCATTTTGCTGAACAAGCATGTAAAAATCCCAAGTCTGCTGTCTGTATCCGTTTGTATTTTACATTATTAAGGAATGTGTACATTATTAAGGAGTGTGGATGGTAGCTGACGTGAACTCAGACTTTTTTTTTTTTTTTTTTTCTCCCGGAATAACGAATAATATTTGCTATTTCCCTGAAAAGGAATCATATTTCGTAGGCATACCTAAATGTTTCAGCCTTGCTTTGGAAGCAAAGGATAACCAAGTCTGACTCATGCTTAGTCGACCCAAGATAATGTGTAGCACAGCTGCCTCACTCCTCCCAGTGTTGTCTGCAGTAGCGAGTAGCGTTTGGCCCCAGAACCGCGACGAGCTTTAAGCTATATTCACTGTTTTTAATTTGATTGCTTGCTAAATTTTCGTTAAAATTGTGGCGCTAGGTAAACCTTTGCTAGCACCAGTACTTGCAAAAAGTAAGTGGTTCACAAACAAGGACAATCTTTTTTATTTTACTAAATTATCAAAGAATTTCGCGAAAGTATAAATTTTAAACAAGTGAACAATTAGATAAGAGCGTGTGATGTCGCAGAACATACAGTATGTCGGATATGCCAGTAAGGAGACAGTAGCGTTGTATTTANTAGATAAGAGCGTGTGATGTCGCAGAACATACAGTATGTCGGATATGCCAGTAAGGAGACAGTAGCGTTGTATTTACAACAGAAGCAGTGTCACCTAGAAGAAGAAGAAGAAGTTTGTCAGGAAACGAGTTATAGATTTTGATGACTTAACAAATGTCTTCAGAGAGTGGTCNAGAAGAAGAAGAAGAAGTTTGTCAGGAAACGAGTTATAGATTTTGATGACTTAACAAATGTCTTCAGAGAGTGGTCTTAGAATTTTACGATTAGGGGGGAAATTTATACACACAAATTACGGCAGCTATGCGTGAGAAAATAGGTTATGTGATTTCATTAAGTTAAATGGCAAAATTGTTGAAAAGTGTCGGTTTTGTTATAAAACGTCGAATGACTGGAGGAAGTTTGTAATGGAAAGTAATGACATTACTCTGTGCGGATACCGGATAGGGAAGAGGAGCGTGTGCTGTAATTACAAGCTACAGCTGAAAGATGAATAATTTTTCCTACACTGTACGTATCTGTTTGTAAATGTAAATTATTACGTATATATTTAATAGACGTTGCCAATTTGTAAATTAAAGTATCAGAACTTTTTTACTAAGAACAAAAAAATTTAGCAGTTCGTCTGCTCAGGCAGTTTCCTAATTTATACAAACTACCACGTATACCACGTATATGCGTAATCGATTTCTGTGCTGTATTAAAATGTTCCTCTTCATGTATAATTGTAATTTATATTACTACAATTCAGATTTCACGGCATATGTTATGATGGGACTGACGCTTGATAAATGTGGCAGCATAATTCCAATAGTCTACTGTTGCGGTATAATAGAATTTTCGATCTTTGCTGTTTTCGAATAAATAATAAGTTTTGAAGTTTTCCTTCTCGAGAATAGGTGCCACTAATTTTATGCTATACTTATAGTTTTTTTAAAAGGTAATCAGTAATTAATTAAGTTTTTGCAATTTTGTATAAATATTGAGATTTTCTTTTTGCCTTTTGTTTTTATACACAGTTTATGTTGACTATTGTTCTAAAATGAAGCTAAATTCCTCTTATCTTTCACTTTGTAAATGAAGAATAATTCGTTTCATGATGCTAATNATTGTTCTAAAATGAAGCTAAATTCCTCTTATCTTTCACTTTGTAAATGAAGAATAATTCGTTTCATGATGCTAATCTTCATATAAATCTCACGAAGTGAATGTTTCATTCTTGTCCAAATGAATGTCAGGAAGGGAATGGCAGCTACTACAATAATTCTGTTTTTTGAAAATAAGCCATAGCAATTATTTTCAGTTTTGTAACCTCTTTGCGGATTACAAAAAGCATTTAGTTCATCAAAATTGTTGATTATTTTTATTTATAATTGAAACAAGAACAAATTCTGAATTTTAAAAAAAATAACGTTTTAAAGTCTATACAAGCTGTTAGGGCATCTTTTTGTGTTATTTTCTGGCTCAGTTCCTAAGGTTTACAACTCCGGAATACACACTAGGACGAAAAGTGATCAAGAACTTCAAATGCCACCCTTTTCAAATACAATTATTACAACTTCTTACGAACGCAATATATCTTACCCTCAGCCAAATACACATTCATTTACTCGCTTCGAGAGAGTGCTTTCGAACTGTTAACTTGTGGCAGCGTTAACATTTATTCCTTTGGCGCGTGCTTAGAAGAAAACAGATTATTCAGAATCCGAATGAAACGAGACTATTCGAATCAAAATCGTTTTCGAGAATAATTCGATTTTGCCATCACTAAGTGATCAGATAGTTTTATTTATTTATGTATTTTAAATTGCTATAAAACTGATTAAAGAATAACGAATGAATGGATTAATTAATGCAACAGTAAAAAAACATTTATAGTATTAACAATTCGTATTAAAATATTAGCTCATAAGTAATCCGTAATCTTATATAAGCGAGAAATGCAATATACCAGTTTGTATGTAATTTTTATGGGGAAAAAAATGCATTTTAGAATTACCTTGCGCACTTTCTGTAAGAAGTAGGTAGCTAAGCGGTAGGGGAAAAGTAAAACTGTACAGCGGTAGTTACATCTGGGACTTTCATCGCGTGTAATGAAATCCCACTGTTATGCGGCTTTTCTGCTGGCTCGTCATTCNGGTAGTTACATCTGGGACTTTCATCGCGTGTAATGAAATCCCACTGTTATGCGGCTTTTCTGCTGGCTCGTCATTCCGCTAGGGTGCGTTACAAACTGTGAGCTGTGGGAAATCCTCGCTTGGAGCGTGTCAAGCATGTTCGGAGCCATCCCTCTCGAGCCGCGTGTTCGAAAATTCACCGGTGCATCCAGCGATGCACACCGGACATTCGAAAATTGCTGTTTCGGTTGAGTCCGGCTGAACCAATTCATCCACTAGTTCAACTGGCCTGAGAATTCGGTCGATGTGGTGTATATGCGCCAAAACATCAACCGATGAATTTTCAAATGCTTTCTCGGAAAAATAAAAGTTGAGACACCCACAACTCGTAATTTTCAAGCATTCCAAAATATACAAAAATAATTCGAACTTCGAGTTAATGCAACTGGGCTCGAAAACTTTAGAATTTGAGTGTAATGGTATTAATAGGTGTCTGGAAGCAGACGAAACTACAGCTAAAAATCAACCTGTTGTTCGAAAAATGCCTCAACCGTGTATCGACCACTGGTGGATCCATCGATGAATTTTGGAAAACGCGAGAGACCATCCTCATCGCCCATGTGGCTGGACCTGAAAGATGGTGACCAGAAACCCTTGTTCCCCCAGAGGAGAGGGAAGGGCAGTAGAGACAGCTACCCGCGCAGTGGGGGGTGTTTTCAAGAAAAGAGTGTAATTCCCCCAACGGTATTTCGGACAGTGGTAACATCTGCATGCCACTGCTTTAGGCTGGACATTGTCGCTTTCTGCCACCCAATATGGCAACTCATTTTCGCCTGTTGTGTTCGCCAGCTAACGAATTCGGTGAGAGCAACCCGGAATAATGTATACTACAAGTAACTGGATCCGAATGTCGCTCATTGTGAACAGCAACATCATTAAACTGCTTGATACTTAACATGAACATGGTTAAGAGTGTTACTAACACAGCAGTTTCACGCACGTTTTTTTACAGCCCTGTATTGCATACGAGCAGATTTGGGGAAATGTAGATTCCTAGATTTCCAGTAACATGTCACTTTCTCCTAAGAAAAGCATAGGCAGAAATTGCGATGTTATATCGTGTGGTGCAAATTATCTGCATGAATGGATTTTCGCGAAACCTAGTAATTGTCAAAATTGGAGCTATTTGGTAGAGTTTCTAAGCAATGGTAAAGCATTTGTGCAACATTTACATGCATGGAACATGTGTTATGAGTATTAATTTGTTAGTTATTTGTATTACATTACGTCTAACATTTCATTTTGCTATTTAACAGAAATATTTTCACTATTTTTACGAATATTTTGGAAAAGTAATTTTTTTGTAACATTGAACTTAAATAACAATTGGCATCATTGATAGCACAAAAGATGTAAACCATATTTCGCAATGCGTTGTCTGTTGTAGGACGGGCTAGAAGGTAAATCATTTTTCCGTACTTGAAGATGGGAGGGAGTGAATTGCAATCCACGCTCGCAGTGACGTGGTATTCTCATGGACGAAGGAAACTAAAACCAACCATGCTCAAGCCACTGGCATTCCCCTCCAACGCGTTTGTCTTAAGAATGGTGGGAAACTGAGGAACTGTGCCTATTGTCTTAGTTTAACAATGAATAAACACTGCCCATTTTATAGAAACTTATTCAGAATGAAATTATTTTGCAGGTATTTTTATGCTGTTGATGGCAGTAGCTGTTAATTGTGTATTTACTGAGCAAATGCAGTATATTGTCATCTTTAGAACAGTGGCGTGTTTATTTTTCCATGTTAAGAAAGTACGCGTATTTCCTGAGAGGAGAGCGCTTACAATGTGCTCATTGTGATCAGCTTAAAATACCCCCGGACCTCGGTTTCGCACGATTTTTTGTCGCTGAAGTAGTTAGTTTCCAGCTACTGGAACGACATAAGCTGCTGGAACGCCTCTAGATACTTCCACATTTCGATCCATGTTGCCTGCAGACCAGGATCATAGGAATGCCACAGGGTGAGCCCAGGCGCACACCTTGAAGACTGCCCAAATTATTAGTTTAAAATTATAATGGTCTTTGAAATTAATTTGTTATTCTCAAATTTCAGCACGCCGAAGCATATGCTGGTCTGTGTAAGCTCAGGCGTGTGCCCTGTTGCAACCCTCAAGGTGCTTTGATTAAACTCGTATTGGCTGTTCGAGTTAAATTAGCACTTTTGAGGCTCTAGTTACTTTCAGCCATATTTTATCATTTAACCGTCTTTTTAAATAAATATTGCCATTTAAGTAATTAACACAGTGCGTATATTCCAACGCACTCGGAAGTTAACGTCTAAGGCTAAAATACAATATATTTATTGACTATTATTCGAAATGAGAGGGCTTTCAAAAGTGCTCGCTTTGCCGTGAATAGCCCATAACTGGCTATATCATCTATAGACGCTTGTGCTAATGATTTCATTCACGGAGCGAGTTGGTAAGTATAAATTTTTTAGGAAATGGTTGCGAAATTTGACCTCCTTATAATGTTATTTCCATAATACTTTTTAATGGACATGTTTTATTTATTTTTCCGAACATATTTGTTTTGTTTAGGTGTTTTTAGATTTTGAACTTTGTGAAGTTACTGGTATGCCTGAATAACGAATTTCTAAGAACACTATTTAATNTAGGTGTTTTTAGATTTTGAACTTTGTGAAGTTACTGGTATGCCTGAATAACGAATTTCTAAGAACACTATTTAATTTTCTCAGCAAGATAGCGATACAAAAATATTTTAATACGTAATAATACTCTTTTATTCAATTCATAAATGTACGCATAAATTCATTGTACAAGCAAATAATATTAATAATAATTGAAAATCACAATCTTCTGTACGAGTGTAAAACAATTTTGCAATCGATCACGACTAATTTAGATGGCGCAAAAACGCAAGAAGTTGAAAGTTGACTAACTTTTGCGTTGCGTCCTGCGTAGTTTATAAACTATAGATTTGAAATACGTATTTTTCGATTGTTTGCGCCTTTGCGTTCGACTGTTTGCGTCTTTGCGTTTCTTGCGTGCTTGTGTTTCTTGCGTAGTTTATAAACCCGGCCTAATGATGAAAGCTGCGCACGCCCACCACTAGGATACACGCCTGCACTGCAGTGTCTACCGAGCTGGGAGACACGCGCAGTGGAAATGCCGTTTATGCGTCGTTAAAGACTATTCGCGGTAAAGTGAGCACTTTTGAAAGCCATCTGATTTGGAATAATAGTCAGTAAATGTAGTCGTTAACTTCCGAGTGCGGTGAAATATATACACTGTATTTATTACTTACATGGCAATATTAATTTTAAAATGTGGTTAAAGGATAAAAAATGGCTGAAAGGAAAAAGTATATAGGACCTCAAAAAGTGGTAACTTTACCGAGAACAGCCTATAGGTAAAGGTACTCGCGAATCGCGTTTATTTCGACCTGTAGAGGAAGGCCGGATCGTGATAAGATAGGAAGTGCTAAGTAACGCTAGGAGAAGCACCGTCACGTCTAGCAGGAGGTCGGGATGTTGATAGAGATGCGTTTCCGCACTTCCTTTGTGGCGTTTCCCAAGTGTTGGGCAACAGTAAACGCGTTGTTAGTTTTGTTTTCNAGATGCGTTTCCGCACTTCCTTTGTGGCGTTTCCCAAGTGTTGGGCAACAGTAAACGCGTTGTTAGTTTTGTTTTCGGTGTCTTCGTTGCATTTATTATCCACGTAGCGTATAGGCAACAGAGTTAATTTTGAAAGTGAGANGTTTTGTTTTCGGTGTCTTCGTTGCATTTATTATCCACGTAGCGTATAGGCAACAGAGTTAATTTTGAAAGTGAGAAATTGTTTAGTAAGAAACGCTTATTTGTGTGTTCGTGACACTGGATTGAAAATGCTCTCACGAGAAGTCATTGTGTCATTTGTAATTTATCATAATATTTTTCTAAATAAAAATATTATAACTTACTACGTTGCACAGAATTGATAACACTGTAGACAAAGCTAAATTGGCCCGTCCATTACACGCCAGCAAGAAGCAACAAGCGTGATAATACTGTTTTCTTCAAAATATTTCTCAAAAATAATCTTAGTTAAATACGCCAAATTTGTTTACCAGCCAAATCGGCACTTATAATTTTTACATAAAAATTTTTTTATAACAGGTTTCATACTTTAACCCAAGATTTCAGTTTTTCTTTGTACGTGTCTGGCATAACCAAAGAATTTTTGAGCGAGTCGCACAATCCCTATAAAGTATCACATTTAAATTGAAACACAGATACCAGGTACACGTTTTTTTTTTTTTCAATGTATTATTAGAAGCTATAATTTTCATATTTTAACTCTAAAATGCAACAATGGTAGCTACGAAAGGTAATTGGGACACACGAAAACATTTTTAAGAAACAAATATTTGTAATATCTATATGACAATTCTACGCTTTCGTACACAGTCAAGCCTTAGTGGAGTCGAGATATTTGGGCTGCTCGTAACATCATGGTCTTGAGAGGCGATGAGGGTGAAGCGAGGTGAGTATGGAGCAGCGTCGGAATGGAATGACGGGGGAAAGGGCAGATCTCCGACAAAACTCTCCGACCAGCGGCTTCGTCCGGCACTATTCCCACGTGCGACAATCCGGGAGTGACCCCGCCGGGAGAGTAGCCTTAGGCCTAACCTGCTTTTCGTTATTCGTATGATGTTACTGCGGCGCAAAATTGTAACTACTGTAGTATGTGGCAAAAGTTCATAGGTTTTGGAACTTGAATGTTGAATAAATAAATTTTGTATTTTGCCCAAATGGGCAAAGTTTAATTGCCTCACAAGTTATATGTGAGTACATAAGCTTCGTGGAAATTTCGGCGTATAAAAGTGACGATACTCATTTCAATATTTCGCCATTTTCTGCTTCCTGGCACCATTCTTTTAGATGTTATGGACTTGTTGAAATAAAATACTATCAAGGTGAGAATTCTGTATTGAGAAACTGAACAGTACCGTCTCGAGTTTACTTTTCATGTGAAAATGCCTTTCGCTGCTGTACACGTTGAAGGTAAAGCCGAGATTCTGCGGGTTCAGAAATCCGCCGCTAGATGTCGGACACTTTTCTTTGCACCTCCCATAGAACATCGTCTGGGAGAGCCCAGTAGCACGTGACGTCACCATGCTCGCGGAACACGCATCAGTAGAAACCCCCCCCTTTTACACATCTCATTTGCATAGCAAAACGTGACGACATAAGCGCTGCGTGCAGGTAAGGTTTATTCTACTCAGGTTGGGAATGAAACGAGATTTCTTATGGGAGAGTTTGGCATAGGGATAATTTCCACCGCTAGGTGCGCAGTGTTCCTAAATGTAACTTTTAATTAAAATTTTAAGCTACGTGTATAATAAAATAGAAATATGTACTTAGTCACGAAGTTATTTTATATTTGATTTATGATTAATATATTTTTTTTTGTACCGTAGACGATAGATAAAATCTGGTACCTTGCCGACACTAGCGCTTACCTTGTGTGGAAAATGTTTGGTTGTCAAACTTTTAACATTGATCTTCCCAACCTGTAGTAGAAGTAACCTTAACGCAGGTTCAGAGCCTTGGCGTATGAGCGATAGGGCGCTGGCGCGCGTGTAGGTTGCCCGTATCGCAGTGTTTCGAACGCAGGAAAAAAAAAATCTGTTTCATGTAATCTTTAAACAGCCCATGTAACACATTAATTTGTTTTTCCTTTCAAATATATTAGACAATAAAATTCGAAGACTAAACACAACCATAAAATTTTGCCATTAAACAATTTGGTCAGATAGTCTTGAATGAGTTTGAAAATATTCCACACTGTCAAAAGTTCGTTGTCCTCAGTCATATTTTTACTTGAACATATCTTTCAAGGCGGGATGATGTTATTGGCATTATGCAGCCCATTACGGGAACGAGTATTAAGAACGTCGTGATTTATTTTTACGTTTAAAATACGTCAATTGTCATGCGTATTTGCTGCAAGGTAAAAATAATTACCTTTGCATTTTTGCTGTTTTGGTTCAATGTGCACTTAACGGCATTCATGTCCAGATGTATTTTATATAAATTAATTATCTCCATGATTTTGTTTCATTTTTAGTTATTGGTCGCTGTTTTAAAGTTTATTGGAGTCAGAAATACATTTTTTTATGAGCACAATTCTAATTGGCTGATTTCAAAACATCCATGAAATTTTTGAACATGTTAAATATACGTTTGAGGAAACCAGAGCTGTCCAACTTTTTCAGACAAATATGGCGGCGTTTATGACGTTTCGGTGACGTCACAACTTTGACCAAACTTATTCGACGCAGCGTGACAGAAAAATTCAACCGTGTGACGGGCTTTAGGATCTACCTTTCCTCTTAATTTTTGTATCCTCCTGCAGTTTGTAAAATTAACATTACCTCGGGCAATGTCACGGTTCCACTTGAATGGCGCACGAATGAAGTGATCAGGGCCGTGGTAACGGTATATGTTGGAAGGATACAAAAAAACGCAGAGAATGAGATCGTAAGCAGGACTGTCAAAAGTGCTCAGTTTATCGTGAAAAGCCTGTGTAAACTGCTCACTGTTAATTGAGCACTTTTCGAAACTCCTGCTTGGGATTCATGTATCTGTCCATATTGTATATTCTTGCGTTTGCAATAGAAATAACTTTGCCACGCCCGTTCACTATATTTGTGCGTGGAACAAGAGAAGCGCATTTCTATGATCACAAAACAAACTGAAATAAAATTCATGTTCCTCAGATTTAAACAGTCACCTTGATAACCCTTTCAGCCCCATATTGATTTATGATTTCAGGTGTTGTAATTAAGGAATTTTTAGTTGCGTGCTGTACACAGCACTTGTCTAGTTATCAGAACCAATGATGTGTAGGCTTTGTATTCGACTATATTGGCACGAACCATTAGTAACAAAGGTCAGTAGCACGGTCTGCAAGTTACTGAAAGGAAGATCATTGGGCATTGCGACTCGCAGTGTACAGCACTGGCCAAGAAAAACTTTCCTCGTGCGTTATATACACAATCGTGTACATTGGGTCTGAATGAGTGAAGAGGACGCAAAGTTATGAAACTACATTTCTGTTTCGCTGCCAACTTTACCATGAGTATTACAGTCAGAGATAGAGATTACGTTAAAATGTCTATAGTCACGGGGGGCCGCGCTGGCTGAGCGGTTAGCCTGCTCGCCTCCCACCAATACGAACCGGGTTCAATCTCCGGCCGAGCCACTCCCGAATTTTCGCATGTGGGAATCGTGCCGGACGATACCACTGGTCCGCGGGTTTTCTTGCCGCCCAAATCTCTTCACTCACTATATAGTCACGGGTAGTAGCTTTTTTCAAAGGTTAATTTCAAAAGTGCACGGTTAAAAACTGCCTACAACTTTGAAACGTTTCATCGCACACTTATTCGAATTTCAAGTGTAGTAGTGTGATTAGATAATGAGTTGAAATTACATTTTCGAAATAATTCTTTCTAAATAAAAAATTGAAACCAGATAAAAAAAGTTGTAGATACAGTATGGCGGGCTACTCGCTCCAAGACGTTCCCAAGGCGTCGTCAAGGGCGACAAAGGTAGGCACGTCGCGTGCGCATTCGCTCTTAAGCGCAGCGCACTACGCACGTGCAGCGTACGGTCACGGCACGTCGTGGTACAGTCCATAGCGATGTAAAATTTGAAGGGTTTACACAATTGAAAACTTAAGCAGTTCTCGCAAACATTTAGTATGCACAGCAATAATTTATCTGTGTTAGCCTGCTACTAAGAACGATTGCTAAAACAAAAATGAAACTAAATAAAAGTTTATTTCCATTTTAATTTCAAACAACACACTTAATATGTGTTTTGATTGTATACTTAATTTTCGTTAGGTTATTGCTCTCCGCTAAATCTGAATGCTCACTGCTTAAGTTTTCAATTGTGTAAACTCCTTAATGTTGTTGAATGTGCAAGTGTCGCGTTCGTACAACTATTGTGTCCATACAGACGTGACAGCCTTCAAGAACCTTTTTAAGGCTGTTCAAAAGAGCGGAAATTTCTTTCCCAGATTTTGAGGATATGTTAAGGTTCCGTGACACGATATTGATAACTTGATTAAAGTACCAAATCATTTGATGAATAACATTACATCATATTATTTAGCATAGACACTAGAATTCTAACGTAAAATCTTGATTCGTACAGTATTTTAATACAAAGCTTCGTTTGAGCGAAAGTTTTTTTGAAATTATTAGAATGACGTGTTGCAATTTATTTGATATTTGACGCTTGGTTAACTGCGATCAGGGTTTGACTTTTTGCTATTTTGACTTTTGAAAGAGTTGTAATCGCGAGTCATTCGATAGGTATTTCGTTTTCTTAAGAAGACAGACTTTAACCCATTCCTACCCAGTGTACACAGTTGTGTACGTTTGGCGCGCGTAGGTAAGTTTTGGTCTAACTGCACACTGCGAAGCTCGATGATCAATGATCCAATATGTGGGTATATGATTCGCAAACCGTCTTGCTGGTCTAGGTCGTCATTGGTTCATATAACTGCAGCCGAACATATAGCCTAAAGCTCATTGGCTGCGACAACGAAACAAGTGCTGTATCGACTTAAGTACAGCACGCATCATAATTTTTTTTGTTCGCGACACCCTAAAACCGTAAATTAAAGTGGGTCTAATAGGGTTAAAAGAAAACGTGTGCTTTTTGTGGCAAGTAAAATTGATACAGTTTATAGCGATTTTTTTTAAATCGTCTGTCACGTGTTAATAAATGACCTGTCGTTTTTTTTATCCTCAGCCCTTCTCACTCACCCCTCTTAATTTAATTGTACGCATTGCACGTGGTGCGGTGATGACGAGAGTAGGCATATTTCCGATACTGCGTCGACGTGCGACGTGGCGGTCGTGATGTGCGGCACGCGGGCCGCAAATGCGAATTGGGTGTCGGGCATCCGAGCGAATCAGCGGCGCGTCACCTCGCGTGTTGAAGCGATCATCCAGTGTGAAAACACTCCGGCAAGCGATACGCGAGTAGCCGCTCAGCTGCCACTCATTTAGGCAAATGAACGTGCGCGGCGTATCTGCGCCTTGGGAATGGTCGCTCGTGTGGCGAGTGAGCTTTTTCACAATGTCATAGGGATGGGCCAAACAGTTACTTTCATGTAACGCGTTCCATCATTCCAGTTCCAAGTAAGGTAACACGTTTCAGTAACACGTTATTTTTATAACGGGTTACTGTGAAACATTTATAGCCCGTCCCGACGTTCCAGGAAGTAACGATTACGTTGTCCAATGTTCCAAAGCATGGCGTTCCAAGAAATGACGTTTGCGCATGCGCACAGTTGTAAATCAAGACGTTCCAAAAACAACTTTATAAACAATGGAACGTGTTAATGGTGCAACATGCTACCTTATTGTAACAGTTTATTATAACCGTTACGTTAAATAACGCCCATCTCTACAATGTAATTCAACACTGATGAAATCGCTAGCGGAAAGGCGTCCGATCGCGGGCAATAAAATAGCAGGCGTGGCTTATTTACAGGGTCAAGTATTTTCATTCTTGAGTGGCCCTTCTGTTTGGCAGAAACAGATTTCCTGGCGGGATTCTCGAGGGCAGATCTTGGTTCAGATATTCCACGCCTGCATTAATACTGGCCTTGGTAGAAGAAACGCGAGTGTGAACTAGGCCCACATAAATAAATTTGCATATCAAGTGAATGCATCATTTATGAACTAGCACTGTAGTAACGGAGCTAACATCCAGCCCTGAGAACTCTCCCCCTCGACTACTCGTGGCATGCAGCGCGGTGTTCAACCAAACGCGTTCCGCAGACTTTGTCTACGCGGGGAACGAACGCCTCAACCAGCGATTACACTAACAAGTGAAAAATAATGCAGTGATCGGCGACGTGTTGAGTGAGATAGTGGTGTAGGCGGGTGGGGAGGGGGCTATCTGGGCGATCGCCTCCTCCAAGAATCCGACATTTTGGAAATAGTCCATTCACGGTTACTTCACACTTTCCTGAAGCCCTGCTAAAGTTCTACTTCCAGGATATTCCTCCGCCGCATGCAAACCAAGCTAAACCATTTTCTAGAAAATCTCGCCAAAGGGACAACGCACCGCATTCGTGCGCATTCGGTTTAGTAATATTTTACATAAGAGCTATTTCTTAGTATGTATTACCAACACACCTATTTTCTTCATATTGATTATAAATTAAATATAATTTATAGATAAAATATAAGTAAATATTCAATTTAACCAAAATAAGGCACTGTAATGTTAACAAGTATAAAACGCTCGTGATACGGAGGAAACAACCGAGCACATCATGCATGGGGTGATTTTTGAAAAATTGTGAAGAAACCGCGAATGGACTATAATTATCGCAGCATGATGTTTTTCGATATGTGAGTAACTTACTTACCTCGCAGGCCTTGCATGAGGAAGATCTGTAAATGTGTAATTTTCATTTCGATCATTTAAACGTTGTACCAGCTAAATAAAATGTTGAAGTTCGACGAATGTATTTTGAAACCCATTTACACATTGCGGCTAAAAATAAATTGGTTTCAGAGAAAGTTACATAAGTNTTCGACGAATGTATTTTGAAACCCATTTACACATTGCGGCTAAAAATAAATTGGTTTCAGAGAAAGTTACATAAGTTTGTTATGAAATCGTCTTAATTACTATCAAAATTTAACTATTGAAATTCAACCATTCCCCGCGAGGTTTTTTTGAGGGAAGGGGGGGGACTCCCCGGGCCACCATTTTATAGGTGGCCATTAGCAAGTCTAATTTCGATAGCAATCCCTTCGTATCCCCCCTTCCCCTCAAAATGCGTCTCAGGTCTACTGCACTCTTGACTGCTCCCTCCGTGAAATGGGCCCGCGTACGCCACTGGAGTGTGATGTGGCTTTTGTCCATCTCTTAGCGTAATACTCCAAAATTGATTTAAGTATTTTTCCTGTTCCGCCGTGGGCCGGCAAAATTTCGCGAACCGACACAGGTCCGAAGACTGGCGGTTGAAACCCGCTGTCCTATAACGCATATCGAAAGTGTGAAATTTGATTGTGTTTTCCCCGTAACAGGTTCTGTTCCGTTGGGGTTGCGTAAATATCCGCTCCGCTCACCCCGAGCCTGCCGCCGCCGCNTTTCCCCGTAACAGGTTCTGTTCCGTTGGGGTTGCGTAAATATCCGCTCCGCTCACCCCGAGCCTGCCGCCGCCGTCGCCGCTGATCCCTCATACGCCACCGAATGGCCTTGGTGTCGTGAGACAGGGAGCCTAGACTCCCATAACTCACATGTTGTTTGTAAAACAAATGCACCCTGACACATACTTATTGGGTCGGTGGCGGGGCGCCGTGTAGTGTTTTGTTGGGCTGAAGGACAGCCAAAGGATCTCGTCCTTGTATATTTATGTATGGGTGGCTATTTCCTGATTGGCCGGGCTCTTTAGCCAATCACAGGCACGCTTCATCCAGATTGGCTTGTAAGTTTGCCACTATTATGATTGGCTGAACCCTCCGGCCAATCACAGACACGCTTTCTCCTGATTTGCCGACGTGGTTGGCCCATCTTGGTGAATCTGTGACTCCGCTGTCGGGCGCGGGCCACACCGATTCCGAGTCGTCTGTGAAGAGATACGCGATAGCGACACCCGCGCGTGATAGACAGATGCTGCTCCATCACTGAGTGTAGCTGGTGAAGTGAAAATGGTTGCTTAGCTTTGCCTGTAATTCCGCACTTTCCTATTATATCTGTCGCTCGTGTGAAGCATGTGCAAGTTTTAGATGAGCGCGTCAGCTGTGGTTAGGGACGCCTGATTAGGCCTATCTTGTTTTCACGAAAATGGTTTTCATGCAGGCTAAATTTCAATATTCTACATGTGCACCTGTAGTTTTCCTTTGGTTGTTGACTGCATGCCGTTTTTGTGTGAAAATATGTAGTAGTATTTGACTGGACCACTTAGAATTAGGTTTCTCCGGTACTGAATGTCTGATTCGCAGACAGGCACCTAAAACGTGTAGCAGTAAAAACCATCCAATAGCGAAAATGGATCTTGAGTTAAAGCGTTTTGAAATCCAGCTGAACAGGAATTATTTCCGCCCAAATCGGAGTGTCCCTAAAAATGGCCTTTCCCTAAGTTACCAGTCCTAGACGGGAAAAAGGGAGCGTTAGGGAGGGTATCAACGGCCTTCGTGCGCCTTTTCAATTGCAGACGTTCGCGCACCGCCGAACTGGGACCCGTAGTTTGCTCACTATAAAATATGATAATGTAATTTTAGAATTGATGTCAGTAACTTTTGCGTATAAGATGTATTATGTATACAAGCGCTTTTCATCCAGATCCAATCGCCAAACGACAAATCTTATCGATGAAGTAGTAGCTGACAGACTCTTGATACCTTTAAAAATTCAATCCATGTCAAATGAGCAACAACTGTGAGAGATTTATAGCTAGTTTGTATCCACGAGGTGTAAAAGTGTGGTGCCTGTTTTGTAAAGAGAAAAAATACTTATCGTAGTTTCGAACGTTACAGTCTGTAGAAGAAATGAATATCTATTTGTGTGTGTGCTACATGATGGCATTGAAGTTGTTCGCGCGAATCAAATGTGAGGACATCCGAATGGGCTGTTTTGAAGGTGACCCAAAGTCGCCGAAACTGCGTTAAAAGACTTGTCAGATACGGCACACGATTTTATCCACATGCCAGTTAAGTGTGGCGCTAGCGAGTAAAGACCCTCATCGTACTTTCCTTTCTACGTATGCACACGGTGTATGGCGGTCATTGCATTGCAAATACGCGTGTGCTTTAGTACGTTACTTGTGAGGTACTGTGTGAATCATAAAATTAACAAGCCTTCTTACTTTATTTGGCAAGTTGATATTCGTCCGTGGATTGGAAATAATTTGCCTAAATATAAGTCTATTTAAAGCGAAATTAGAGTTAATTCAAGGTTATAGGGAAAAAAACACAACTCTCTTTAATTATTGGTTCTCGTACCACGTATAAGCCACCAAGCTTCAGTACAATCCTATGGGCTGTACGAACACTGCGCAGTGTTGTCAAACAAATGCGAGAATTTTCGTACATGCACCAGGATTTTGAGTGCGCTATTTTTAAGGAACGTGTTAAGAGAATTTCTGTATGGCATAATGGAGAAAATATTTTTATATTGTAATGCATAATATAGACAGGCAGCTATGGTATAATAGAGAACGCAAAACTAAAGAAATAAGTAAATTTAAAACCTCAAAATAAATCCAAAAAGGACATCAAGAATAATCTCTAAACAAAAATGGCCAAAATTAAACGAATTTTCGTCCTCCCGGGCTTGCATCAGAAAGATTTCTCTTTTTATATTTTGTTTGTTTTTTGCTTTTTTTGTATACTTTGTGGGAGATTATTCGTGGTGTTTTAGTTTTGGTGGTTTTGTGAATTCGGTTGAAGATTTTGATCCATTATTTATAGCTGTCTTGCAAAGTGTGTGTTTTGGTTGGTTCCATTTATTTGGTAACTTTTTTTTTGGTTTTATTTAGTGTTTTTTTTCTTGTCGAATTTTGTGGTTTTTACTATATGGATTTCTGGTCTATTTTTTATGCATTGCATTGCTGTAATAAGTAATTTCGTCGCTTTTTTTTAAATGTAAAAACGCTAAATGCTGGCTTTCAGACAGTGGAGCACGCACTTCTCTTTTCGCGTGTATATCAGACTCTGTACACCTATATTTTTATTTATTTCTACTTTGTTCATACCGTACTCCACAAATGTATAGACAGAAAAAACCATAATAATTACTTAAATTAACAAGACTTGAAACAGAGATACAACTGATATTAATTTGTGTTTACTAGTTACGTATCTTGAGCAGAACTAGATACGAGTGAATTACAATTACAATATCAATTGCACATTCATACATCTCATATTCCGCATTACCACACGTTTAAGTATGCCCAACAAGAACGTAAGAGCAAACTGCGATGTCTCAAAACACACAGATTAAAGCTAATTCATTGAAGTATAAACTGACAAAGTTACAGTACATCAGTTAAATATTAATTAAATTTAATGCATAAATTGACAGATGTAATAGGCACACATTATTATGCAAAATTACCATTACCACCATCTCGCTGCTGTGTTCGCTTTCGAAGTTGTCTGTGTTAATTACTCTCTTAGAGTTCACAGTGATCCGCGATGATTGATTTTGTTGTGGCATATCAAGTGGTGATGTGACCATGGCTGACTGATGGTCTCGTTTTCGCATTTCCGGCTTAATGTGCGAATTTCAAGGACTGTGGAAAGATCTCGCTGTCCATGAATTTTCTAAATACAAAATTAAGAACTGAATTCGAACTACTTGACTGTTGGAATTGGCCAATAAATTGTTTACTTTTTCGAGTAATTAACGTATAGATACCACGAAAACAGTACATACTGCAAAAAACAGTTGTTGCAAAAATTATAAAATTATATTATTTAAAACTTTNTAGATACCACGAAAACAGTACATACTGCAAAAAACAGTTGTTGCAAAAATTATAAAATTATATTATTTAAAACTTTACAATAACAATTAAAAAAAATTCATTTTTTTAATTAGAAAATTTTGCCAGTTTTTTTTAAGAGTATACGTTTCAACATATAGAGTTGTGGATATTATTATTTTGTAAATTGTAGGACAACTGTTTTGACATATTTACTTATTCTGTGATTTATATCCCTAATTTTTAGCAAAATTGTGGTAATATTTTTTGTATCGGAAACCATGAACTGTATCAATGATGGTTGTATTCGAAAGTTACCATTATTCAAATATATTTTAAATAATTCGAACACCATCAAAATATGTTAACTAGTTACAATTCGTTCTTAATACTATGCTTGGTGAGTTCCCGTGCTGGAAGACCTTCTCGTAGCACCTGGTGNAGCAATAACAATTAAAAAAAATTCATTTTTTTTAATTAGAAAATTTTGCCAGTTTTTTTTTAAGAGTATACGTTTCAACATATAGAGTTGTGGATATTATTATTTTGTAAATTTAGGACAACTGTTTTGACATATTTACTTATTCTGTGATTTATATCCCTAATTTTTAGCAAAATTGTGGTAATATTTTTTGTATCGGAAACCATGAACTGTATCAATGATGGTTGTATTGGAAAGTTACCATTATTCAAATATATTTTAAATAATTCGAACACCATCAAAATATGTTAACTAGTTACAATTCGTTCTTAATACTATGCTTGGTGAGTTCCCGTGCTGGAAGACCTTCTCGTAGCACCTGGTGTGTTCAGAAACTTCGCATTGGCTCAAGGGCGGAAATGTTTCATCGTCTTTGCACCTCACTGCGGAAGACAGTGGTTAAACATTGCATATCATCCGCGTTTGTGCCTGTTCAATATGGTTTATTATTTACTACTTTAGTATAAAATGAAAATTATGTAATCTTAGGATTAGCCGCGTGTAACGTACCATAGTTGTGGTGGGCGTCACGATAGTTGTAGGCGCAGGTGTTGGCAGCATGGGGCGGTGTAACAAGGCAGCGGATGTCGTCGCGATATCGGGGCTAAGTGTTCCGTGTTTGGCGGAATATAAATATGTTGCGTGGAAAAAAGGAGGGGGGGGGCTGTTAAGGTGATATTACACTATACCAGATTAGTAGTTAGAAATAGTTTGTTCTTGTGCACCTGGCGTGGACAAATGACAAGCCCAGCGGTCATCATGGATGTTCCCACTTTATGCTCTTGCATTTTTTTGTGGGGTTTTTCTCAGAGTCCTCCCGATCTCCTTTATTTTCTCATGCAGCCAACTCCTGCTGTCATTCCTTGCCGGCATCAGCCATGTTGGATTTCCCCTCCCACACTGTCATTTCTGGTCAATGGTGGCCATATTGTACGTCCTTCATGCTCTTGCATTCCATGTGGGGGTTTCTCAGAGTCCTCCCAATCTCCTCAATTTTCTCACCCTCTCATTCCTTCCTGCCAGATGTCCCCACGTCACACTCTTGCATTCTGTAGGGAGTGTTTTCTCCATGCTATCCCTTCATGCCAGCATCATCCATCTTGCATGAAGGATGTTCGAGTTCATTGCCCCATCATGCAACTTCTCTCATCATGCTCTATCATTCCACCTTGGTTTTCTCATATTCTTTTTGGTCTCTTTTCAGCTGGCATCCTGGCTGGGACGAGTCTCGTACTCTGTCTTTCCACCTGCTTGACACGGAGCGAGGCCTGCTCAGGCACGCTAGCCTAGAGTCGCATCGTGCGTGCGCAAAGTATGCCCTAATCATTACTTATAAGCATAGTTGGCTGTAATTTCCGAACAGTTTGAGACATGTCACTAAATTCATAACATAGTAATCGCCCCGATGACGAACAGGGCCGCAGGCCAAGTATGTTCTAAGCACACTTATAAGCATAGTTGCCCACCATTTCCCACCCATCGTAACTATAGGCATTAAATTCATATCAAACATTTTCTCTGAAGAACACTGTGGTAGGTTCAAGTATACTTTTAAAGCGTCTTATAAGTAAAGTCGGACCGACATTCCCCATCCGCAGAAACTATAGTCAAATTCATAACATAGACATCACCACCGACAACGAACAGGATGGTAGTGTCAAGTACGCCCTAAACCCTTATATTAGCATATTTGACTACTATATCGCACCTACCGGGCATATAGTCACTAAATTCATAACATAAGACATCACTTCCGACGACGGAAAGGATCGCAGGGCAAGTACATCTTAGGCCTTCGTATAAGCATATTTGGCTACAATTTCCCACCCACAGAAGCTATAGTCACCAAATTCACCTTATAGGCCTCACCTCCGATGACAAACAGTGTGGTAGGGACAAGTACACCTTAAACCCCCGTATAAGCATAGTTGCCCGACGTTTCCCACCCTTCGAAGATACGACCACCAAATTCATATCACAGTCATCACTTCAGACTGCAATCAAGGAGATAAGGGAGAGTAGGCCTTAAGCCCTATTATAACCATAGTTGGTCAGCATTTTCAAACCTTTGAAGTTCGGGAACATGTATCAACCATCCACGCATGTAAAGAAAATTTAATGTATACATACAGGTGCATCGCAGAGTTACCACTGCATGAAGGAGTGTAAGGTCTGAAATACACACATACGCATCGGCCTGCATGCACTCGTCTAGAAAATAGGTGCATACTGATTTCTCTCTACTCCACTGCATAGTATTACATCATAGTTTCGTATACGACCGGTTGAATGGTGATATAAATTATTGCAATCTTAGAAAAGTGACCAGTTGTTAAACAGCACTGCTCGGCATCGGTACTGCATGAAGGCAGCTCTGTGAGGTCGTTACTAAGGGGTCAGCGCTCCGAAATAAACTACAATGTGTACATTTAACAGCATCTTTCCAACACAAGGTCCGGCGGCTCGAGTCATCATTAGCCTGGGTAACCCTTAACAACCAGTCATATATTGAAAAATAAAGCGGTATAGAATTGTACTGATAACAAGAGATATGTAGTCGCAGGTTACACTAAAATATGTACGCGATAATATAAACAAACACCATAAGTCTAGCGCAAGGGTCGGGGAAACAGAGCGTAAAATATATTAAACCGCCCTGTACATCAAAAAATCAGTCTTGTAACAAAAAAAGGACTGGCATATATGCAAATACATCACGAGCATGATGTCATAATGAGTCAAAATATAAAAAATTCCCGATGGAGCTACATAATAGTGATATCAGTGTTGCTATCACGCCAAGAAGTTTAGTAAAAGCTAGAATGCATGCCGACATGAGAGAGAACAAATGATCACAAAGGCCAACCACAAAAACGACTACAATGCATCAAGTGCGATACACAATACTACGCAACTTGTAAAGACAGTGTTTCTTTGCTTGTCACAAAACAACATACATTAAAACCATTTGTCGTGCATGGGAGACGTCACTGCTATGCGCTGATTTAAACATATATTAAAATTAATTATAAAAGCAAATAGTTATAAGCATTGAAAAACCTATGTATACATGCGCGAGCATCGAGCACTGTACGTCCCATTAGTCTAAACAACTTTTCCGAAGCAGCGAAGCACAGGTGCAATAAGGGCAACGCTGCTACACACTGATGCAAACTGATATAAAAATAAAATAAAGGAAAATAGTTATAAGCACTTACCAACGGCCAAGAATGACAAAGCTTGAGGAAAAAACCAACATGGCTCACATTGACAAGGAATGACAGAGCAGGAGGTTGCTGCATGAGAAAATGAAGATCGGAAGGCCTCTTAGAAAACTCCCCACATGGAATGCAAGAGAGTGAATGAAGCCTGGTATCATGGTGGCGACCTGGGAGGGGTATCCTGGGTGGGAAAGCATAGAGAAAACCCTCCACATGCAGGAGGGATAGCATGGAGAAAACCCCAGGGACCTTGGTGCGATAGCACGGAGAAAATTCTTCTCTCAGAATTAAAGAGTGTGAAGTGGGGTCATCCAGTAGGAAGGAATAAGAGTGCTTCAGAAAATAAAGGAAATCGGGAGGACTCTTAAGAAAAAAAACCCACATGGAATGCAAGAGCATGAAGTGGTGACATCCATGATGGCCTACGCTGGCAAGGAATGACAGAACAGGAGGTTGTCTTGTGATGTCATCCAAGATAGCCGCCGGCTTGTCCCCTTCTCCCCGCCAGGACGCCTGGTGCACCAGAAGGGACAATTTATATCCTCTCAGATTCTGTAAAAGCTTCTGCAAGTTACACCATAGCGGCCGTCATACGGGCTAGTGTGGCAACCGTCGTGCCATTTCCCGCCTTGTACAGCCATATTTCGTACCAGGTTTGGTAATATGACACGTTCTATTTTTCGTGACAGGTTTCGCACCTGGCCAATCACATCGCAGTTTCATAGCGTAGGGCGTTCCCCGTGGTTACTTCTTAAAACGAGTTGATGTGAAGAAACCGAAAATGACGCTTCCGTCTTGATTATACACCCGTGAGGTTGAAATTTTTTCAAATAGATTTCAAATACGACGACTAATAATATTGGCGATGACAACTTTTAGTTACTGTTGAAAACCGTTCTAATTACTTAAAACATTACCTACTATATGAAAAAATTAATTTAAGATGTTAACTGTATATACAGTATATAAACACGTCATCTGGTGTGGGTGAACTGATAGTGCAGTGGCAAAGTCGCGGCGCCCGTTAGTAAAATGTAACTTTTGGGCGTGAGCTCGAAACTCCGTCGGACCCAAATTTTTTTTATAATTTAATGTTAGGTGCGGATAGTAACCTTGGTACGTTAAGAAAAAATGACTATTTTTTGCAACCAGTTAGTAATTTTCGTCTAAATTGAAAATAACACACTCGTACTCTAGTGACTTCGTCATTTTCAAGAAAATGAATGAAACTATACTAATAAGAAATACATTTATGTAAAAAACAAACAATAATATAGCAATATTAAGATGTGCCAGCTAGTTTTTTCATAAGCACACGCAAGTTAGTAACTGGTAGCAGTTCTACGAATGGGGTTCACATTTACTACAAACCACACGCTGCGCACCCACCGAGGGCGCCAAATGCTAGTACGCACATTGCTGTCGTGTAATATGTATCTTCCATGGCGGTTCATATAGTGGCTGGTGCACCAGGGCTAGTAGAAGCTTGTAAAAGACCAAGTACGGCTGCAGGTATCGTGTAATATCGGCTTTGCTCGCGTGGGTGGCTTGCCAGCGGCGTTCCTAGCCCGAGCCCGCGCAGCAGCGACAGACATGCCGTCATTCTCATATCGCATTTTCGTGGCGCCGCGAGTACGTGATGGCCTGCCCGCCCGCCCCTCTCTAAAGTACGCAGTCACACGCGGGCTACCGTATAATTTGCCAAGGAATTACGGAAAATAGTTCCTCGCTTTGAGATAATATTGACAGCGTAACGTTTAAATTTATGGGTATTGAAGTCAGTGTTTTTTGTTTTATACTCACGAAAGCCCGTATTTGTATAACATTAACACATTTGGTCCGCTAATAAAACAATTCCACTGTTTCCTCTTATACGTACTTTTCTTAATTTGTTTCTTATAGGTACTTCGTTGTAATTTTTAATGATGTACGTGTGTGTGTGTGTATATATATATATAATCTTGATTTTTATATTGTACTAGCAACCCGGACCGGCTTCGTCCGGGCACAATTGAGTTTTACAGTGATGCAATAATAAATAAATTGGGAAAAGAAAATTCATTTATGTGAAAACAGAATTATGAAATTATACTACGTTGGCCTAGGTTTTTAACTGATTACGGCAACCCAAAAGGAAGGAAATATTTTTTACCTGATAGCCAAGAAATAGGGTATTGTTTTTGGAGTGTATCTGTGCAACTATCGCGTAATTACCACATTTCCGCTTTCCAGCGTCGATGTATGAAAATCAAAACGTGAGTTAATAAGTGTACCCAGGTACTACTTTTGCGCATGGCTGAGGGATCTTAATCGATCACCAAAGTTAAGCAACGTTCCCAGTGGCACACATTTGGATGGGTGACCGTTTAGTGGCATAACGTCTGAGCGCTTCCGGGCTTCGGAGGGCACGTTAAATATTAGGTCCCGGTTGTTATCGATTGATAGCAGTCGTTAAGCCATTTCAGAGGTTCTTGGGCGGCCCGATAAACTCTGGCACCAGAGGAAAAAAAAAATTCTGTCACGGTTCCAGCCGTTGCAGAATTACGTTTTGTTGTTATTCCACAGGAACCGTACAATTTACCGTNAAAAATTCTGTCACGGTTCCAGCCGTTGCAGAATTACGTTTTGTTGTTATTCCACAGGAACCGTACAATTTACCGTGATAAAAAGTATCATATGTCCTATTCCAGGACCTAAAGTACTTACATACCAAATTTCATCAAAATCCGTTCAGCCGTTATCGAGCTAAGTAGTAACAAACACACACACACACAGACTTTCGGATTTATAATATTAGTAGGATTCTCAATCTTATGTTCCTTGTGCCGATTTTAAATCAGGCCATAATCGTAATATATACTTTTATGACACTACACCATAGTCTGTGTGACATGGGAGCTAATATAAATAAAAATAAGACTCATGAATGAAGTGAGCAGGCCCAACGCCATTGAAAATCATACAGCATACAGAATGAAAGAAAATGTAGGCCTTTAAAATTGCTCGCATATAACCACGAATGGCCAGTACGGCTAGTGTTTTTTTTTCATCGCTATGGGAAAAAAACGCGCTTTGGGTGTTCATTTGAATATTTAACACACAGCAATCTCACAAAACTGAATTTTTATAATTTGGATGTGGCAGTTCTAGCCCATACATTGACAATGCCGGAATATAATGTTAGGCGCTCGCTGTTTCGCATCCCACGCGAGCGAGTGGAAGTAGTTATATGATGGCGGCGGTTGCGGCAAGTCAATGGATTGTTTTGAATGGCAGACGAGCGAACTGCGTGTCTGTTACAAAAAGCGACGTAACACGATAATCCCTGTTGTGGCGCGCGCTGCTGACCGTGGCTCTATAGAGTTTCTGCATTTATCTGAAGAATTTTCTAGAGGTTTGCTGCCCAAGTTTCGCTAAGCGTGACTCGGGGTGAATCGAGCTTTCCAGGGCATGGCCAGCGAAATATAAATACTGCGATGGGCCTCTGGGTCGGGAGTTGTTGAATGGATGAGTGGCTGAGTTTCAGCGATATTACGACGAACGGCGAGAGAAGTGACCAACGGAAGGGAAATCTGCGATGGTGGGTATCAAGCAGTGAAGAGTGTGGCTGGCAGGCTGGACTATTGGACTAGATGCTTGAGTGAAAGACAATACTAATGATGGCAACAGATAGACTAAACGTGTGTTAATGACGAGTATGAGTTAATTGACAAAAACCATACAGAGTCGTAAAGAAGGACCTTAATTAGAGTGGAAATAAATATTAAATATTAAGCTCTTTGTGAAATTAAAATAGTTATAGTGGATACATAATTTAATGTTGTAAATAGTAACTGTGTGAATAAATTAATACACTTCTCTTTGAAAGGTTTATTATGTCCTATTCAAATGGCACCATATTAAAACTCTAAAGTGAAAACATTTGTACTATATGATTTTGATTAATCGTTTCAAAATTAGAACTGTAGTAGTACAATTAATTATTTTCTCCTGTAATTTTCACTAGTGGTGAGTATAGGCTGTTGACGATCAAGTGTGCACTTCTTAAAACACTGCTTAAGATCTACTTTTCTCATCATTTTGTATTTTTCCTGTATATGTATTGTATTTACATAGTCATGGGCCTAGGGACTGTATTTATGAGTCAGTCAAGTGCAAACTTAGAATTGTTACGGACCTAAATGCGTGACTAATATTGCAATTTGTATAAATTAGAATGTGTGTGATGCAAACTTTATATGCCATCAATTTAAATATCACACTCGTAATACGCCAAGGCTTAGAACTGTTTTAATTAATTCGTTGTTTTACTTAATTTACTGGAAGCTTACTTTGCCGTAAACATCCTATAACCAGTTGAAGTTTTATTACATCGGCTGTGATTTTCTGCCAACATAGTATCGAAGTTCGGACATTGTGCTATTTTTCAGTAATTTGTCAGATTATAGTGTTCGATTGGACCTTATTTTGACCACAGTTCTTTTTTTAATGTTATGTTTTGTGCCAGTAGGAGGATGCGTTAAGACACCTTTCCGGAAGTTCTTGGATGCGCAAATTTTTGTTTCGTTACTTGTCATGTTGTGTATCTGTGTACCATACGTCATTTTGCTTTCCGTTGATCTCGCGCATCAACTGCACGTGGTCTGCAGCACAAATATACGCCTCACAGAAAGTTTGGAATATAGTGAGAAAGCATTGGCGGTGGTAGGAGTTACGTGGTCTGTTTTTGATCCACAGAGAGCGTACGTACTAACGTGTTGAACATGCCTGTGACAATATGAAAACAGCCGTTTATGATGGTCAACCTCCAGAAACTCTTCCAGATCTCACAAGAGCTGCTCAGATGGAATGGGACCTTCTTCCGGAAGATATCAACACATTGATTAAAGCATTCCATGGCGTGTTAGGGACCTGTACAATGCACGAGGAGGTCATACACGGTACTAAGCTGCAGTGGGAAGAAAGAAACCCTCCCTAGTTAAACACGCCATTAAGTTACTTCTTTCGTGTTTGTGTGTCTGTGATATTGGGAAAATGTTTTTGTTAGAAAAACTTTGAATTTCATGTTTTGTATCGGTACCGTTGGTAACTCTACTTGCTTTTTTTTATGTATATTTCATACGTTTTTGCATTCTGTATGTATATTCCAAACTGTTTGCGAGATGTTTACTTAATACTCTGACGTGGTGCGAATTTCTGGCGGGAACGTGCTCTAAGTTAAGTTAATAAGCTTCTTAGTCTTCAACTGTGCTATTCATTGGCGTAGGCGTGTGTCTACATTGTGAATTTGTGTGGTTCTCAGTATGTTTAAGCTACGTTACGTATACAACTAAGGAGCGCGAAGTTTGTTTGCCTGCTGTGCAGTCTCCATCTTCATTTTCAACCAGTGGCGAAATAGGCACATGGTGTTTGTTCCTTTTCCGCGTAAGGTCAGGAATGTATTAAATAACGGGGTAACATCGCACGGGTTTTCTAGGATTGGGATGTAACCCAGTTTGCGATTGGTTAATTTTGTGACGTTATGATGCAACTGTTTATTTTTAAGTCAGGAGAAAATCAATGAGTTTGTGTGGCCAATATCTCGTAAGACTAGTACTTTTTACTGTACAAGTAGTTGAATGCATTACAAAATTTCCACTGCCGATTTTTTTGTAATTATTAATGTTGTTATACAGAAGGCAGTGACAGAAGAGGTAGTGGACTGGAACGTAGTTGTACATATTTTACTGAATAATCTTTNAGCCAATATCTCGTAAGACTAGTAGTACTTTTTACTGTACAAGTAGTTGAATGCATTACAAAATTTCCACTGCCGTTGTTGTTATACAGAAGGCAGTGACAGAAGAGGTAGTGGACTGGAACGTAGTTGTACATATTTTACTGAATAATCTTTAGTGTGTATAATGTTGTTTTATATTTCCAAAAAAATGAGTTTAGCACTATCTGTTGGTGTACGTTCAAGCTACATTTATCAACGAAGTCAGATCTTTACCGTGAATAAATTTTGACGCGATATTCACTTTTCGCTGTGACTTTTACGGATAATTAAGCTAATTTATGATATTTTGAATGGCTGTTCCAGTTTTCCGTTGTCTGCTCGGAGGGATATGCATAAGTTTCGTCATATACATACAAAAAAATATTTCTTCTTTAATGCATAAAATCTTAAAGCCTTTGTTATTATGCAACAGTAAAAAAACCGCCATATTTATATTTAAATTCTTTTAATATTACGGAGTTAATTTCTGGGAAGTAAATAAATATATGTAATAGTGTTTTCGACACTACCCTGGACTTGGATCCAGACACTGAACCCCCTTATTCCGCGGTTCGAAAAGAAGTTCATCTCGATCTCCAGTCATGTTGTGAACTCGAATGGTGCAACAGTATTCTGTGACGATCTTAGAAGATCAAGTTCGGACATGATCTCGGATCGAGCGATGAACTTCAGTGGTGCAACCGGCCATGAGTCGTGCAGTTGGCGCCAAGACTTGTCACCTCGGCCCGCCTGTGGCCACGAAAGGTGTGCTGTTACAGAAGGGACGTCCTCCCCTTAGCCCGGGTTTATCTGTATCTCGCCGCCGCAGGTTTTTTTTTTTTTTTTTTTATTACTGGTTCCAGGAACCTGGCCTGCCCAGCCAGGCGCCAGTCTTCCTTTGAGGAGGTACCAAGAAGAAGAAACAGCGGTTTCTCACGTTTCCATTGAACTCGTGAGAATGGAGGACCCGGTCCAGTGGCGCCAAAGACTAACTCTCTAACCCATTCACGGATACTTTCAACTTTTCAGAAGCCCTGTTGAAGTTCTACTTCCATGATATTCTTCCGCCCCATAAAAATAAAGCTTAATCAAGTCNAACTTTTCAGAAGCCCTGTTGAAGTTCTACTTCCATGATATTCTTCCGCCCCATAAAAATAAAGCTTAATCAAGTATAGGAGAATTACACTGAAGGGACAACGCACCGTACCCGTGCGCACTTCTAAAATAAAACAAACGTGATAGTTACTGACTAGTGATCCAATGAATATATTCAAAGACCAAAGAGTACAAGCTAACTAGATGGCAGCAGTAGTTACTTATGATATTATAACTACACCCCCACTATATCAAATAAGTATACACATTTANAACTTTTCAGAAGCCCTGTTGAAGTTCTACTTCCATGATATTCTTCCGCCCCATAAAAATAAAGCTTAATCAAGTCTAGGAGAATTACACTGAAGGGACAACGCACCGTACCCGTGCGCACTTCTAAAATAAAACAAACGTGATAGTTACTGACTAGTGATCCAATGAATATATTCAAAGACCAAAGAGTACAAACTAACTAGATGGCAGCAGTAGTTACTTATGATATTATAACTACACCCCCACTATATCAAATAAGTATACACATTTAAATTATACATAAAATCTAAACAAATTGAATACCCAACATATTCATGAAGTAATAATGTTTAACAGTATTCAAACTCTTGGTTAACAAGTCAGCTGACATCTCATTTGTCTCCAAGTATTTCAGTTCTACAATTTTATTACTGACAAATTCTCTACAAAAATGATCGCGCACATCTATTTGTTTAGTTCGCGTATGGTAAACTTTATTTTCAGAGAGCTTAAGTGCCCCTTGATTGTCATTAAACACAGTTATAGGATACAGATCTCCAGTTATTTCACACAAGTTGCTCAAATATATTGCTTCCCTACACACTTCTGTGACACCCATGCATTATGCTTCCGTGCTTGATAAAGCTACGGTTTTCTGTTTCTTTATTTCCCATGAGATTGCACACCCAGCCAATGCCAAAGCACATGCCAGTGTGTGATGACTTCCTATCTATAACATTATTTCCCCAATCAGCATCAACAAACCCTTCTAACTGCGGATTTCCGTTTTTTCTATATTTGAGACCAAAATACTATGTTTTCTTTAAGTACCTCAGCACTCCCCTAGCATACAACCATGTTTCCTGATTATAACAGTTATTTAATGGGTTTAAGTAACTAATCGCAAATGCTATATCAGGCCTAGTTAAAACCGCCAAATACATAAGACTTCCAATAAACTGTTGGTATGGCATTTGGTCTTTACAATTTTCCTCTTTATTAATATTTAATTTAGCCTCTAAAGGAGTATCTGCAATTTTACATTCTGTCATATGGAATTTTGATGAGACACTCATCGACCTTCTTGTGCCATGCTGTTGAAGACTACTTTAAGCCATAAATGGCCCGTTTTAATTTAAGTACTTTTCCACGACTTTTTACCACAGGAAAACCATCTGCTTTTTGCATATAAATTGTTTCCTCAAGCTCCCCATTCAAGAAAGCCGTAGTCACGTCAAGATGTGTTATATGGAAACCTAACTGAGCAGATAATGCAAATAACAATCTCAATCTTGTATGCCTAACAATAGGTGAAAATGTCTCTGAATAGTCCACACCTTGTTTTTGCATATAACCACGAGCCTAGCACGATAACGAACATTATTATCATCGTCATATTTCTTTCTTAGAACCCATTTGCACTTCACAACCGTACCACTTTTTGGATCATCTACCAACTCCCACGTACTATTATCATCAAAACACTTAAGTTCTTCATTCACAGCCTTTAACCACTGCTCTTTTTCAGGTCCTTGTAGTGCTTCTTCCGAAGATAAACCGCTCGCATCATCAAATACATTTTCATCAACGCGCACATCTGAGAATCCTAAACGATCTGGTTTCTTTCTACTCCTCATCGGCCTGTTTTCTGGTTCAGTCGTTTCAGTAGTATCATCAGTGTCTTCACCTTCACTTGGTATATACAACTCCTCAGATGATTCTACCACTGACTCTTAATTTTTTTTTTTTTTGCAGAAGTGCCCCCCATTGAATCTAAACTTTCTTCTTTTTGTTCAGCATTAGATGTGATCTCATTTACTTGTTTGATAGCTTCTTTTTCCATGATGATGACATGTCTGCTAGTTGTCATAGATTTAGTCCTTGGGTTGTAAAGTCGGTAACCTTTGACATTTTCTGGAAATCCCATCAATATATGTTTCTGACTTCTTGTCCCATTTTTGTCTTCTTTCCTTTGCTACATGAACCATCACAGTACTGCCAAATATTCTCAGATGGTTTATGTCAGGTTTTTTTTCCTGTCCACATTTAAAATGGCGTTTTTCTATCCAACACCGATGCTACAATTCGATTCTGAGATAAACAGCTGTGTTTGTCTGTTTGTCGCCTCAGCCCAAAATTCTTTGCCTAAGTTTGCGTCAAACAACAGGCACCTCGCTTTCTCCACGATTGTGCGATTACGGCGTTCACAGAATCCATTTTGCTCTGGTGTGTAAGCGTTTGTTTTTCGATGATTAATCCCTTCCTTTAGCAAGTATGTATCGAATTATGTATTACAAAAACTCACCTCCATTGTCACTCAGTGTTTTGACTCTTTTGTTAATTTCATTTTCCACTTTTTCTCGAAATTCCTTAAAACAAGTCAAGGCTTCGCTTTTGTATTTTAGAAAATATACAAATATCATGCGACTATAATCATCGACAAACAGCATAAAGTGTTTAGAATCACCAAGGGATTCTTTCTCCATAGGTCCATAAATGTCTTGTGTGAACTACTCAGAGTATCTCATTACTTATTGACCCAACATGAGCAAAAGGCAGTCGACTTTGCTTACCTTCACAGTAACCTGCGCAAGATGATTTAGTTATGTCAGCTTTTTCATCAAGGTTAATACCCTCTGTGGCAGTTTTCATTTTATTCAATTAGTTGTTGTTTATGCGACCTAATCTGCGATGCCACGTGTTTGCAGACACCACGGTTGCAGCCAGTACACTTTTTGGCATTCTCATGAACATTTGAGGTAAATAATTGGAAGACGTGGCCACTAATACACCATTTGCATTGTAAACATCGCAACTTTTCCCGGTAAACTGTACTTTATTCCCGTTGCTAATTAACTGGCTCACGGACAACAGATTAGTCGTTAAATCCGGAACACAGAATGCGCCTTTCACTGACTCCTCAAACTCACACTCTTCAGTTTTTGTTACAATATCGACGTCGCCGGTGCACAAAACCCGAACTTTATTATTGTTTGCAACAATAATTTCTTTATTTTCTAGGTATGAAGCATTCCTAGTCCAACGTTCGTTTGCCGTCAAGTGCACGCTTGCACCCAAGTCAATGTACCACTCATCTTTGCCAAATTTACCGCTTAGAAACACTGCACTGAATGCGTTTGTTTGTTTACGAAACATCTTCTTATCATTTGAGCCGCCAGAATCATTTGGGCACTGGTTTTTGTAATGACCGAGCTGTTTACATTTGTAGCATTTGACATGTGCTTCGGCGTTTCCTCCATTTTTGCTTCCGCCTGCCTTGACATTATTCTTAGGTTGCCACTTCTGCGAACTCGCAAATGTGCCGCTAACTTCATTNTTGCTTCCGCCTGCCTTGACATTATTCTTAGGTTGCCACTTCTGCGAACTCGCAAATGTGCCGCTAACTTCATTATGATCTTTTACATTCACATCCGTTTCCATATCCAACAACTTCGATTTAATGGTGTCTGTTGTGATGGAAATTCCTGAATGCTCAATGGCCATAATCATAGGAGAATATTTTTCCGTCAGCCTGGCTAGCAATAAACATCCGATCCACTCGTCACTGATGTCAAATCCGGTCCCACATAACCTCTTTTAAGTTATTGTACAGTGGTGGCACTGGAATTTCAAAAAGTGACGTGATAAAAGTATTTGTTGTCAAATGGACTATCTAGTGTAATTATTGTTATATATTGCGTATACGTACAATAAGGGACTGATTATCACTTATTTGTATTTACGACATGATTTCAGAGACTTTTGTGCTGATATATCAGGATTTATGGAAAACAATTTTTTTAATGAATAAAATAAAATGTTAAAGTTTGAGAAAAGCGGAGCACCATGCTCATTAGCCACCGGCTGTATTCGACATGGCGTGCACAACGTGCAAAATTCGCGTTATTATTTGGGGACACGTTAAACTTCAAACACGCGTACCTTCGCAATGTGTTTGTCATTGAACCATGCTTGATTTGACACGCCCTGGGTAACTCTACACCAATAAATGAACCTTATACAACTGTGTGTCCCAATCACGTGCTGTTCAGTCAGAAAGGAAGGACTTTACACCCATGCAGCAGCCATTGGTGAAACGACGCCGGCTCGAGTGTATACGATACTGTGAAGTTTAGCCTGATGCCGAATAATAACGCAAATTTTGCAGGTCCCTGTGCATAGCATAAATAAGTAAAAACCTGTATTTGAAATTGCAACGTCCATTAGTATTTGGCAGGGCGTTATTTGCGTGATTTGGCGTTAATATGANAAAAACCTGTATTTGAAATTGCAACGTCCATTAGTATTTGGCAGGGCGTTATTTGCGTGATTTGGCGTTAATATGATCATCTCTCAGTAGCTTACGCCAAGTTTTTAACGTCTGCCAATGAGAATGTGAAACGTCATGAAAAAGCTGTAACAAACTTATGCGTATAAAAGTTCTTGTTTTGGAAAAAAATATTTCCTTTTCGATAAGGTATTTTTCTTTCACGTTAACNAAAAACCTGTATTTGAAATTGCAACGTCCATTAGTATTTGGCAGGGCGTTATTTGCGTGATTTGGCGTTAATATGGTCATCTCTCAGTAGCTTACGCCAAGTTTTTAACGTCTGCCAATGAGAATGTGAAACGTCATGAAAAAGCTGTAACCAACTTATGCGTATAAAAGTTCTTGTTTTGGAAAAAAATATTTCCTTTTCGATAAGGTATTTTTCTTTCACGTTAACGCCGATTGTAGACTGAAGGTTTCGCTTGTTATACTTTGCAAGTAAAGTCTGTTTCTGTAAACTGAGCACTTTTAAAAGCCCTGCTTAAGATCTATTTTTCTTCTCAGCTTGTATCACCCCTCCATATGTAAGACTTACATTGCCATGGGCCTAATGACTTTGTTAATGTGTTAGTGAAATGGAAATGTGAAACCGTTGAGAAGTTAAATATGTTACTAACATGCCAATTCGCGCTCTAATATGTATATAACATCAAAAACAAACTAGATTATACATAAATTCAAGCATTGCACGTGCAATACATCATCAAGACTTGGAACTCTTTTTCTTAATCCACTGCCAACTTAACTGGCAGTCTGCATGCCAGTGTGTATTTTAGCGTATATGTAGTCGTGGGCAGTGCATGTTACATACAACATACTTACATACTACATACATACTTATATACAACATACATACATTCATTTTTTATTATCTTGTTGACCCTCAGCCAAGGCCTAGTGCAGTGTAGAACGAGTTAAAATTTAAAATCATAAATATAACTCACACAATAATCTAAACATTTACGTAAATGTAAATTATTATAATAACTAATTATTAATGAATACTTAATATTTCGCCACAAATAATATTCTATTTGTCATGTTATAGAAAGGATTTTCATGTAAATCATTTTTAAAATTTAATCTTGAAAAAAGTGTCTATTAAGAAATGCAAATTTTATTTCCATTGGTAGATTATTATAAATTTATATATATATATATATATATATATATATGAGTAAAGGACTTCTTTCTTATATAGACTAATATTATTTTATGATAAATATTATTTAAGTCAAGTGTATTGTGGCCGGGGTCTTAGCAGACATCACAGTAAAGGTACTGTGGTGGCGACAAGAGACAGTTCATGGCCGGCGCTGTACCTAGTGTTCCTGCCCCTCCCTGTAATCCTGGAATCTAGGGTTATTGCTCCACAATAGAGAGGCCGCCCCTCCCCAAGGCAACAGGCCACCCCGCCAGGCTTGTTGTTCGTTGCGGACCAGCCGAACAGCAAACTACAGTTTCTATTTCTACCTGCATTCCTTTATTTACACTGAGAGGCAGCGACGTTGCCACTTCGCCAGGCGCGCGCGCGCCTACCTGGCACCACGACTGCTCTGCGGCGCATACACGCGCACACTCTCCTAGCCCTGCACACTTCGCGGGCTATTCAACCAACCAGTGCGCTTTTTTGACACCAAGGCCATGTCCGAAAAGACAAATTCGTTATTTTGTAATTTGTCATTTCGCAAGTTTCAGTTTGGACGTTGTCGACAGTCACTTGTTTAGCACTCGCGGCAACAAAATTTTACATTAACAGTGACATTTTCAAAAATCCAAATTTAATGCTTAAAATGGACGTAGTATTTCTACAATAATCACTGGAATGCTGTGAATATGTTAATAAATAAGAAAATAATAAATTATGCAATAATGACTTTAAAAAAACCTTTTTTGTTGTGAAATATATAAGTCAAGGACAACACTTCCTTGCCTCACATGCCAAGTGTATTTTATGAACAGTTATTTGTTTTTAAAAAATATTTAAGCACTCATTCGCGTATGTGTTTTGAAGGTTAAAACCATTATGACGGCGATGTTGTCATTTTGTATTTTTGCTAACATCCGCTAGATACAAAATACAACATTACTAAATACTTGTATACAAAATCGGGTCACGTGTTCATTTTGTCAACAACAAAATCTGCCATTTCGGACACTGTCTTAAAATGTAGTCCTTTGTACAGTTCTGTGCATTAATGATGAAGGGCACTATGCCACAATTATGGAACTTCACAGGGGTACTCTGCCTCGATACCATGATGGCACACAGTGTACTTTACTACTGCCTAAATCGCTAATGATTCAGTCTGAGCCAGTGCTATGCACCCCTGAAAAGAACATGAAAAATAAATTAAAATAATTTCAAAACCCCGGTTTTTTTTAAATATACATAGTGCCCTTTACCTCCGATGCATAGGGTTATTTCGTCAAGGAAATTTTGTGTTGATATACTGGGCTGGTTGACGTCTGTTGAATGTGATCTGTGGCACAGGGAGACAGTATTGCCATGGAAACAGTTGTGTTACAGTACTATATCGTACGTGGAGCAGACCATGCAGTGCAAGGATGCGTGAGAAAACCAATACGGGACTAGTGAACGGAATGAACAGACTAATCGGGACGAATTTAAGTTCTAAAAATACACAGAAACGTAAAAATCTGCAATCAACGAGATGATGGGGAAAAACTTCCTGTTGCAGATTACACCAGCTTTTTTTATAACATGATATTCCTGATTTTTAAAATTTATGTAATGTGTAATTCAGCATAAAACGTAATTTCAAGCCATGTATGCATGTGTATTTATCAAATCAGGAATGATAGTAGCCACCTCAAATCCAGGTCCTTTTCTTGTGAACCACAGTGGTCACGATAAAGATGATCGTGAAACAAAATACTCTGTTCCTGTTGGCTTCGCGGATTCACAGACATGGAAGAGCTGGGTGTTGACAAGCTTCTTACGTTCTTCCTTACGTATCCGTGGCCGTGTCATTGTAGAACGGGCTCAAACACCCCGACAGTAGAATTACCCAGGCCGCCAAACGAATAGAAAGTAAAATACTCTTAGAGAATGGTTTCGCTTCTAATATGTGCGTTTTTTAAACGTGAAAACTACAAAAAACGGGCGTTTTCACAATTTTTCTTTAAGATATATCTTTCAGGATATTTAAACTAATGTCGGGATAAGTAGCCCACCTCTATCATAAAATGATACGGTCACCACTAAAGTTCTCATAGAGGCGACTTGCCGGGGCGGTAAATACTGCTAGGCAGTTGATTGCCGCCGTAGAGGCTATTGTGCGCGTGCCTTTCATCAACTATCCGCTCCTTACGACTGAGACATCTTGGTTTTTGCGTTAAGAAGTTCTTCGCAGCGGAAAAGGGTGCATTTTTTATTATTCACACATTTAAAAAGTTCAGCTCAAGGCGGTTTACAAATTCCCATGTTGAGCATAGTTACATTAATACCATAAATATAACGACATAAAGACAGTTCTTACACACTACGTTGATACAAATTATGCCAGTTAATTTTCGATTTTTAGAAAACAAATATTTAATACATAATTGAGAAAAAGAAAAAATGTCGTTAAGTTACTTTGGAAAAAAGTTACAAGAAACACACACACAAAAGTAGAAAAGTGGTCTTATTTAGAGTAGTTAAACATATAATTCCGAGAAACATTTAATGGTCTGGACATCTGAGAAGGTCTGCTGCAAAGTACCTGGAAAATACTCTTATTAAATGTACAGAATAATTTTCGTAGAACTAAAAATTTTTTCTTTATTTATTCTGCTGGAAATGGCTGCAATGCCCCGTTGTTAGAGTGAAATTGAGCGGTAGAGTTGGGAGATTTTATTCCGTGCCACAAGATGGCGCCGATGTTCCGTTGTTTTTGGTGGCTGATGTTGCGCCAGTATGTGCTAGTCTCTGCGACAATGCAGTATACGGCACAACAACGGCTCTTCCTTATGAAGCAATACTGGATGACAAATTAAATTACGGAAACGCAAATGGCATACCGGAGGGAATTTGGTGTTCACAAACCCCCAGAAAGGAACACAGTACTGGCACTGGTACGCAAATTGGAAACCACTGGATCTCTTAGTGGGTGAAAGAGGCACACCTCGTCCATCTCGTCTGCCCAAGGTTGCTGTGGATGTCCGGGCAAGACTGGAGCAGTCGCCGTGTCATTAAAGGGTTTGTCGCAACAGACCGGGCACTCCTCACAGTGTCAGAGAGTCGCGACAGGTGCTCACCTAATGCCCTACAAGGTTACGACTGTCGATGCGATGCAGGAAGCAGATAAGGATAAACGAGTGACTTATTGTCATTGGTTTCAGGCTTTCATTGTGCAAAATCAAGGCATGTTGTCCATCACGTGGTTCGAGGATGAAGCATGGTTCCATTTATGCGGCTATGCGAACTCTCAGAACTCACGCTAATGTGCCGCCGCACCTGCACATGTCGGTCATGAAGCGCATATGCATCCGGCTAAAGTCGTGCTGTTTTGCGCAATCTTCGTACAGAGAATAGTGGGGCCAATTTTTTTTTCGACCAGACTGTGGACGCTGCTGTGTATGGGCGGATTTACATAGAGTTTGTTGAGCAACTGGACGATGTCGCGCTGCGTCAAGGCTATTTACAACAAGATGGCGCCACATGCCATACGTCAAATGCCTCCACGGCGCTCATTTCAAACTTCTTTGACGACAGGAAAATATCCAAGAACCTGTGGCCACCGAGGTCGTCGGATCTGACAACACCGGACTTCTTCCTATGGGGTTTCTGAAAAGAGAGAGTTTAC
Organism: Clitarchus hookeri; assembly: GCA_002778355.1. Lineage (NCBI taxonomy): Eukaryota > Metazoa > Arthropoda > Insecta > Phasmatodea > Phasmatidae > Clitarchus > Clitarchus hookeri. Next base: position 233,986 of record NQII01000642.1, read on the forward strand.
GCCACACGTCCCCAGGCAGCGGACGATTTGAACCACAACATTACACTCGAGATCAACGGTATTGACGCCAGCGTCCTCCAGCGAGCGGCCAGTAACATGGAACGACGTGTTGAGTTGTGCCTTATGCGGGAGGGAGGACATTTCCAACATTTGCTATAGAGGATATAATCTCCCAAAGATACTCTCAATGTGAGGTGTAACAGAGTGTGGTTCGCATCATTCGTTTGTAAATAATTTAATAAAGATGTGTCACTTCTATATGTATCATTCTGTTTAAAGAACTGCAGCGTACTTTGCTCAAACTTTCCAATGATAAAGTGGGATCTAGGATCGGTTGAAGTCTCGTTCTACACGTTACCTTACGCTTAAAGGCGAAATTAGTCTATATATATAAATATATATATATATATCATATATATATTTATTTATTTACGAAAATGCGGCCTAAAATGAAAATATTTTCTAGTGCTTGACAAATTTAAGACACTATAAAGCGTACTTGCAAAGGAAAATACCTAATTGTAACTTGATTTTAAGTATGAATGGGATGGCCACCTAATTAATTACCGCCAACAAAATGAATATCAAAAAGTTGAGCATAATTAATTCTATACTTAATGTTTAATATCGTAATTACGATGTGTTTAGAGGTACGTGCAGGGGGCACCAAGGTAATTTTAATTGCAATATAATGAATAAACTAAAGCGTTATGGGTTAATAGTAAACAAACGTAGACGTAAAAAACCCAATTAAAAATCTAAAATTACTAAAGTGGAAATCAAAATCTATAGGCGTAGAAATACATACACTGACAAAAATAAAGCTTAGTAAATTCTGACGTACTGTTACGAATAGTGGTTAGACCCTTTACTGAGTGACCTGCCTGATCACACCTTCACTTATTTATACAGGACACGGGCCGTGATCGCTGAAATTAGTTATGAAATCGCAAACCACACAAACCCCCTCCACCGGCCAGTAAACGGGGGCAACGCAGCCGATATAGGACAGTGTAGTCCATGGGCGGTGTCTTTTGTCGTCGGGCCATTGGAACGAGAAGACCACTGACGATGGGTGTGTCCGGCCGTCGACTTGCGCCATCTTAATCAGCCTCCGTAATCATGAACAAGTTGGGAACTCTCCAATTAGGCTTTACTGAGAACGTGGCTGGTTAAATCTTTTTAAAATAATATAATTTAATATTTTAGTACATTAGTATAGCTCCCTCGATCAATAGTCACGTAAATAGTTATTGTGTAATCCTATGTTCAATAAACCCCATCTTATACTATTTTTAAAATATGATAGGCGCTGTAAGGTAATCCAAAAATGATAACCACACAGACCTATCCAGGATATGGAGAAATTTAAAGAGAACCCAATATTTCATTTCATCGTGGTGCATTATTACTCTTCAGGGAGGAAAATTACTTTCCCTGGCAGGGAAATAATTTTTCTTACATCAACCAGTGGAATAAAATATCAGAGGGGGAATTCCGTGGCATCTCAACATTGATTCGCACACTGGTTTAGAATTGCGGGCGGTGAGTACTGGGCCCGTTATTTGAAACTGCTTCAAGAGTTACAACAAAGGCAACAGACGCTCGTGTTTATTAAATTTTGCACTTGTTTAGTTGTGCTCGTTTGTTCACCGTTCCTATGCCAAGAGGTTTATCAAGGAGGTGCTGGGAACGGGGTAGACCAAACGCCAAAAAGGTTATATTTTAAGATGACATATCCGTTCTTTGCCCGGAGTTCCAGCCCGAAACCTGGTGGTCCAAAAAGACCTTGGCGACATTGCCTAAGGAGGTGCTGTGGCCCGCTCGTCTGTTGGCGGCTTCACCCCTGTCCGCAAGACATTGAAATGGCATTCCTTTTTATAGACATGAAACGAAATCTTTATGTGCTGGCTTTTATTTTATCCTTGTGCGACGCTAGCGCTCTCTGCGTCAGATGTTTCCAGTATTTCTAACACTCCGAGGCGGCTTCCTCCTTGTTCGACTTGACTCTCCTCCTATTCCCTCCGCTGTACTCCTGGGAGCCTATTCTAAGTTTTCGTTCCGACGAAAGAAAGTTGTTATCGAAACAATTTCTCGTTACAGCCTACTATTTGGTATTCTTAGTTTTTAAACGACGGTAGTTTGACGTCACGAGTCGGCGGGGGCGAAACAACTGCTCACGAGCAGTCGGCAGGCTAGAATTTCGTAGTTAACCAATATGGCGGGCGTCGGTATTAAATGTGGCCGTGTATTTTAATGACACGGAAATAAATATTGTGGGGCATAAAGTCAGTGCAGCACGTGTTTGTGTTGCATGGAGTTATAATTTTCCTACGCATACATTTACGATACGAATAAGCATGAAAAGATTGTGTATAACTATTACAAACTTGCATCATACACGTCCATCCTTCTTAATCATTGTGCACAACATGATACAGACTATTTTAGGCGTGGGATGTTATTACAAGTGCGTAAATGTACGAATACACAATTGTAAATATTTAACCGATTAACTCCTATTATCGTAGGCTGTACATTTCTTAGATACACATTTATTCATCCCTTACATAGCATGTTCTCGGTGGGCGAGTGGTTAAGTTACGTACTTCGCATCACAAACATGTCCATTTTTTGAGATCGAAACTCCCCACATCTCAATATTTTTTTTTTTACTATGTGAAATAGAATTAATGTTTTATATGTGGTAACAGCATTTTTTNACATTTTTTAAAAGGGCAAGCTTATAAGCTGTGTGCATTTGTATTTTGTCACCTAATAGCCTACAGTTTAGAATGTTATTTTTAAAATTGAAGGATAACATTTGATAGGTAGGTCTTATGTACTTTAACTAAAACGGATTGTGATTAACTTTAAATATTACGAATATGAATATATTCTGCAACAAAATGACAATTCCTTGGATTGATTCCAGAAAGAAGAGACTAATAAATTCCACATCATTTAATAATTTTAAAACTAACTTTGAAGTCAAAATGAATAACACAAATACATTCAAAATCTACGTATTCTCCTTCTGTACAAAATAAATATTTTCTGCGCTGAAAGATTATCGGCGTTTTAAAAACCATAGGCTTATATGTGGTAAAAAGGGAGGGAAGGTTATTTAATTCACACCAAATTCAATGCCTGTCGCGTAAGAGATTAGCAATACTGTAATAATATATCAACCAGAGAACGCCAGTGACTCAGTCAATGTTACTTATTTTATATTTATTCAAAATTATCACCTTCCATGGCTCCACAGTACACTTCAGCGGACACCAAGGTTAGGAATATTAATATAATCGATTTAAGATGTGTACATTTCTTTGTTATTCAGGACAGAGTGAAATCTATATTTAAAATCTGCTAACTTTCCTTTACTTAACCTTGGCGAAATATTTTCTTTTCCACAAACACAAATGATTTGCTAAACACCCGGGCCACGTCTTTAATAAGTAAACATCTATATCTCACGAAGGTAAAAAAAATACAGTTCAACATGGCCACCAACCACAGTTTCTCACACTCCCCACAAAACCAAAGAAAACTATACACTATTATTTTCTTATAAAATACATATTTCTAATGATATATTATTTTTAACGATCTAAAAATATAAGGCTTACTATTCGTGTCTTTAAGTAATGCTTTTTAAACAGATTTGAGCAATTTTAAAAACGAGTACTTCTAGTAATATTTCGTTTGTACGTTGTCGACCATGCGCAGAGACACTAACGCTCGTCTAGCTTGGAGTGGGGAGAGTCGGTAAGCCGAAGATGCCCGAATGTGCTTGCCTTCGAAACGACTCCGTACTCTGAATACCAATTTCATGACGACTTGGTTTTCGTCGGCTGAGAGAGAGTGGGTTCGTGGTGACGTGGGCCGTTCCCGACGAAACTTAGAATAAGCCCCCTAATTTCCCCTATCTAAATGCGTCACAGTTGTATCACGTACAAAGTGACGTATGCCACGTCTAACCCTTTATGTTGCTTATTCTAACTTAATACTCAGAAAATTATAGCGAAATTATCCATTCCACTAATGAAAATTTAATAGTAAACAATTATCTCTGAAAATGAAACTATGACTCTGAATATATTTATAGAGTAGTCTTTGGCGTTTGTTTTTCATTATAAAACGTAAGAACGTTGGCTCAGCTTCTTCGGGAAAGTATATTTACCAAGGATGGTGCAAGCACACACGTGTTCGACCCTCGTGCGATGTCGTACTGAGTCATCCCCACTCGCGCTCACGTCGCCCGGCCTGCCTGCTGTACGGTTTTACTTCCCCAATAATAGGAAGAACTGAAGCACCTTCAGCGACAGTCTAATTGTGTTTCAAGTGTGTAAACCTCGTAACTTAAAAAAACTGGTATTTTACAGGAGAGACAAATAATAAGCCTGTTCACGGTTACTTCAAACTTTTCTGAAGCCCTGCTAAAGTTCTACTTTCAGGATATCCCTCCGCCTTATGCAAACAAAGCTTAACAAAGTATATAAAATTGCACCAAAGGGACAACGGACCGGATTTACTAGGCGTTACCAGCACAGCTTTCTGCTCCCTGTTTTTATTCATATTAAGTATAAATGAATTATTATAATTTATAAATAGAATTTTAGTAAAAGTTTAATTTAAGTAAAAACAAGGTTCGTTTGTGTTAACACATGAATAAAACGCTTGTACTAAGTGGCATATTTAGGAAAGAACAAAACGCGTCATACAAAGGCAAATTTTTAAAAATTTTGGTTAAAAAAGTGTAAAGAAATTGCGAATAGACTATAGCTTTGATTTCGAAGGCAATTTTATGCCGTTGAACCCAGATTTGAAGATAAATTTGCATTATAAATAAATAGATATGAGTTTTTTGCTGTTTGATTTCCTATTGCGGAAATACGAGGTTTCCGTGTTTTGTTTGTTGGTTTTTTAATATTGCTCGAGATACAATCTTTTCATAGTCGAACAGTCAATTTTATTTGTTAAAAGGTCTTTAAACATTTAGTTAAGAGTTTTTTTCCATGAGAGAAACGAGATGCTATGTCTTCGCCGTGAGCGTCAACCGGAGCCCATATGCTTATCCTGCAATTTAATTTATTAAAATATGTAGTTTTGCTTGAGCAAGGCATAATTTCGGATGTTTCCCTCTATTTTACCATGGTCCATTTCATAATTCACACACTCAGACTATTCATCGCGCTAGCTGCTCACCATCTGCGGCGTGGGACGGTCTTACGTTATTCTGAACTTTGATTCTGGAAGCAGAACAACCTGGATGCTCCTCGGGCTGTGTCCGAATTCAGGTATATACTGGTGTACTTGCATACTTTACTTGCCCTTGGCACCAAACTTGACGAATTTGGACAGGCAGTCTTGTTGGCTTCGGCAACAACTGTTAGCCAGCTAATCACTTAATGAATGTGTATCCCTACGAAGAACTTGATAATAAATTGGAGAAAGTAACAGGGTTAAATAATTCACTTTTATTTACATAACATTTATTGTCTTGCTGATTGCATGCGAGTTTACAATTTTTTATTGCTGGTTTTACCTTACCTTCTGTAGTTTATGAACCGAGGCCAAATTAGAGTTTATTTTTTAGACCTTTTTTAAGGCGCACCTAGCGATTACAATTAACTGAGTTAAATTCTATGCTACGAAGCAGTAATGTTGCCTTAGTAATCCCGAAATTAAATGAGTAGACCCTATGTCGAAAATAATTTGTAACCTACAAATTACTTCTCAAAATGGCGGCATATATATCGCAAGTACGTGAGAAGTATACATCTTCGTGTACTTGAATACTTGCATACTTTATTTGAAATTCGGACAGCACTTATGTCACTCCCGGAGACAGGTACGCAGTACTTCAGGTTAATTCGGACACAGCCTTAGTATCCATGTTAACTGAACGTGCGGGAGAATTTAGAACTGCAGAGGGCCTCTGGTAGGCTGTTTTAAAGCGGTCCGAGCAGCCAAATTAATTGTGGTGAGCCAGGTGCTACCTAGTCCTCCGTATTTTGATGCACTCGTAGGTGAAACACGACAGCTGCTCCAATGGATGTATTGCAATTGTCCATTCGCGGTTCCCACACACTTTTCGAATCAAACCTTTGAAAAATCACCCCATGTATGACGTTTTTGGTTGATTCCTTAAATATGCCATTATCACATGCGTTTTATACTTTAACATGCCTTATTTTTTTTTATTAAATCTATCTTCTACTAATATTTTATTTATAAATTATAATATTTCATTTATACTTAATATGAATAAAAACCGGGATCAAATAGGTGCGTTGGCAATCCCTAGTAATAAATAGTTATTGTGGAAAATATTATTACACTGAGTGCGCACGAATGCGGCGCGTTGTCACATTGGTGTAATTTACTAGACATGGTTAAGGTTAGTTTGTATGAGACGAATAAATATTCGAAAAGAAGAAATTTAGCAGGGCTTTAGGAAAGTTGTAAGTAACCGCGAATGATCTATACCTCCTACCTGTCCGAAGGACGGGGCGGAAATGTGAAGTGACCTGTGAAAGATAATTTGAATGTAATATGCGGGGTAACGGTTTGTACTATGATACATGGACAGAATCGTTTATTGTAAGTAGTGGAATATTGTTATTGTTTTAATGCAGCTGTGGTTGGTTGACTCAGTCAGGAATCAACTTGTACCTTACTCACCTGGGGCAGGGCCAGCATTCATAGGTGAGGCTGGTGTTAACTCTTTGTCACAGTGTCCTGTATATGGAACATTGCATATTAAGTGGCTTTAATGGTTTGCACTGTGCACAGTAGAACATACCGTCCAATAAAAAATGTTACCTACATGTGGGAAACATAATTCGCTGTTGAAACAATATTCCGTAGCCTTATAAACCGCTGCTGCCAGTAAGATAGCACGGGCAGATTTTTATTGGTTCCTATGTATGACAAAACGTCGTATGGTTATCAGTACAGTCCCGAACAAAAATAAATTGCTTATTGCAACGCCTAAAATTACAGATTTATCTGCGACTGAAAGGGTTAAGCACAGCTGGTCGCCCTATCCGAAGATGGTAGTTGTTGAAAAAGACGGAGGAGGAAATGTGATTGGCGGATAGGAGGCCCCCTCGAGAGAAAACGTCCACACCACGGTAGCGTTCTCCGCACTAACACTTGAGAATCGTCGTCCAAAAGATCTATGGACTTTCATGACTAGGCGAGAGAGCGAGTATCTTACATTATGTAAAGTGGTAGGTCTTTGACTTTCAAATGAATGAGGAGCGTTGTGCTTTATACTTGGGGGCCGCAATGGTGTTGTGATCAGCGTACTCTCCTCTCTACTAGGCGAACCTGGTTCGATTCCCAGCGGGGTCGCTCCCGGATTTTCGCACGTGGGAATCGTGCCGGGCGACGCCGCTGGTCGGCGGGTTTTCTCAAGGATATCCCTTTTCCCCCTACCATTTATTCCGATGCTGCGCCACACTCTCCTCACTTCCTCCTAATCGGCTCTCGAGATCGCGATGTTAAGGGGCCTCCCTAGTTGGAATTTGTAGCGCAGCCTGGTCAAGACCACGTGCTCCGGGCAGCGATCGCGATGGGCGGAGCGGCCGTTAAGTGGGATCCTGAGAGTGGGCGAAGGAGAAATAGAGGAGGGTTTGAGGGGAACGCTAGACAGCATTTTTTTNCGTTAAGTGGGATCCTGAGAGTGGGCGAAGGAGAAATAGAGGAGGGTTTGAGGGGAACGCTAGACAGCATTTTTTTCTTCGCACTTTCCTTATATTCCTGCGCCTGGACATCGCACAAAAGGGAGACGAGAAGACTGTAAGTTTGTCTTACGAATAATCGTCTCTGAGACATTTACTGGCATCGGCTCAGAACCCCGCGAAGCACATTAGCAGCTGTCTGCTCGTCTTCTAGTCCACGCTTGCTCGCACTGCGCCTCCTTTCACTATTTCGCGGATGCATGGGTTATGTATATTCCCCGCCAAAGTAGTGGATTTCTGTACCAATGCCGCGGAATGGTTCTATGCTCCGTCTCAGATGCGAATGCCGTTGTTGACAGTTCTAAAGTAGCGCCAGTGTTGTGGCCCTCATGACGTATTCTTACACCAGAGCTCTTTTGACACAAGAAAGCGGAGATCTGTGTGTTTGAATACTGTAAATAGTCAATTTGACACAGAATGGTCTTTAAGAACCCTGTGCTGTTCATGAAATGTCAATCTCTGTCTGCTTTCCATTTGTCTAGGAGTGGCCTTCTTAGCTGAGAGAGAGTATAAGGCCAGTGCCCTAGTAGCTTTTAATAAGCCTCAGTAAAAAACGCACTTTATTTGTTATAGAAGAATGGCGATTCCTTGTGGTTATATACTTATAATTTAAACTGTTATAAAAATGTCATTGTAATCTTCAGCAACTAACTAAATTACGAGTAAAGAGAAGTAAGTAAAATTTGATTCATACCAAATCAATTAGATGTAGATGTAGTTTGTATTGAAGACAAGTAGTTACCAAGTTAATTAATTATCATATTTTCCTCACACGTATGGAAGTACTTTTGANAGTTTGTATTGAAGACAAGTAGTTACCAAGTTAATTAATTATCATATTTTCCTCACACGTATGGAAGTACTTTTGATGGGGTAGTCTTAAAGGCGTAGAGAGTAGGATCGTATGTGGTAAAACAAAAACTGAGTAGGCCTACCGCGCCCGTACATGATATAAGGCTATCAAAACGTTTTGTCACCGTGCCATNGTAAAACAAAAACTGAGTAGGCCTACCGCGCCCGTACATGATATAAGGCTATCAAAACGTTTTGTCACCGTGCCATCAAAAATGGTGGACTATTGAATCCATTGCTAAATGAATTTAGTGTGTATAGTACGTAAGCGCACTAAGTGATGATACCAGATATGTAGCATTGGATACTACAAGATTAATACCATTATAAAAATAAGCAGCCATTTAACAAACATTTTAGATGATGTTCCATAGTATTTACATGGCGATTGTGGTGGGAATCGGCAGAGAGAAGTTAATGAAATTTGAAATTAATGCATCGTCAATAGCAGAAAGTCAGTTCACATTTAAAACGCATTCCTTGATGTACGCCACGAAGGTAAACTTCTCCCTACATGCTATTTGACCTTCATTGCAGTGTTTTCGAAATCCCCCTCCCCTCCCCCCGAAACAATCAAATCAGTCATGTTTCAATGTACTGTTCTATGAAAAGTACACACTTCAGATAAGTACAGTCCAGGCATTATGTACGTTAGAAACACCGTTTTCAGTGCTAATACACAGAAGAAAAAAAAAANTCAGATAAGTACAGTCCAGGCATTATGTACGTTAGAAACACCGTTTTCAGTGCTAATACACAGAAGAAAAAAAAAGTGTATCTCAATGTACTTAAGTTTAATCTGAAACTAGTATAGGAACCACTAAAGCCAACTTTCATTGNAAAAAAAAAGTGTATCTCAATGTACTTAAGTTTAATCTGAAACTAGTATAGGAACCACTAAAGCCAACTTTCATTGCTTATGTTTTGTTGTAATCTCGAAAAAACACTGTCAATAAGATCTTCTTCCGAGCTTACAACATGACAAATTCACGAGAAAAATGGATGTCTCCTTCGGCATCTGTTTGTAGACGGCCTTCTCCAATCTGTAGTAATGTTGTGGCATACTCCCCGGAATCTACATCATTGAAAAGTTACACTCGCATGTTTTTGGTCAGGTGTAGTTTTTCAACATTGGCCCAAAGTGGCGATGCCTTGAGAAATGCTTCCGACTTTCCACCAATTAAATTATCGGCNGTAGTTTTTCAACATTGGCCCAAAGTGGCGATGCCTTGAGAAATGCTTCCGACTTTCCACCAATTAAATTATCGGGTGACCAAAATTTGGGGTATTTGATGCATGTGGTAGTGTCAACGTGCTTGTTTCCTTTGTTATGTGCCTCGCATGCAGAATAGCCTTCAAACTGTCCCAGCCAATTTCTCTCTCTAGATTTTGAGGATCCTACTAATATTATAAATATGTGTGTGTGCGTGATAGAGAGTGGGGAGAGGTAGAGGGAGAGAGTGTGTGAGTGTGTTTTACTACTCAACTTCATAACGGCTGAACAGATTTTGATGAAATTTGGTATGTAGGTACTTTAGGTCCTGGAATAGGACATAGGATACTGTTTATCCCGAAAAATTGTACGGTTCCTCAGGAATAACAACAAAACGTAATTCTGCAACGACTGGGAACGTGACCGAAATATTTTTTTCCTCTGGTGTCAGAGTTTATCAGGCCACCCAAGAANCTCACCAAAATGTGGGGTATTTGATGCATGTGGTAGTGTCAACGTGCTTGTTTCCTTGGTTATGTGCCTCGCATGCAGAATAGCCTTCAAACTGTCCCTTCTCTCTAGATTTTGAGGATCCTACTAATATTATAAATATGTGTGTGTGCGTGATAGAGAGTGGGGAGAGGTAGAGGGAGAGAGTGAGTGAGTGTGTTTTATTACTCAACTTCATAACGGCTGAACGGATTTTGATGAAATTTGGTATGTAGGTACTTTAGGTCCTGGAATAGGACATAGGATACTGTTTATCCCGAAAAATTGTACGGTTCCTGAGGAATAACAACAAAACGTAATTCTGCAACGACTGGGAACGTGACCGAAATATTTTTTCCTCTGGTGTCAGAGTTTATCAGGCCACCCAAGAACCTTTGAAATGTCTTAACGACTGCTATCAATCGGTAACAACCGGGACCGAATATTTAACGTGCCCTCCGAAGCCCGGNTCCTCTGGTGTCAGAGTTTATCAGGCCACCCAAGAACCTTTGAAATGTCTTAACGACTGCTATCAATCGGTAACAACCGGGACCGAATATTTAACGTGCTCTCCGAAGCCCGGAAGCGCTCAGATGTTATGACACTAAACGGTCACCCATCCAAATGTGTGCCGCAGGAAACGTTGCTTAACTTTGGTGATCGATTAAGATCCCTCAGTNCAGCGCTCAGACGTTATGCCACTAAACGGTCACCCATCCAAATGTGTGCCGCAGGAAACGTTGCTTAACTTTGGTGATCGATTAAGATCCCTCAGTCAAGCGCAAAAAGTAGTTCGTAGGTACATTTATTTCTAAAGCTACAACTTGATGAAACTCACGTTTTGATTTTCATACAGCGACGCTGGAAATCGAAAATGTGGTAACTACGCGATAGTTGCACAGACACACTCAAAAAACAATACCCTACTTCTTGGCTATCGGGTAAAAAATATTTCCTTCCTTTTGGGTTACTGTAATCAGTTAAAAACCTAGGCCAACGTAGTATAATTTTATAATGCTGTTTTCACATAAATGAATTTTCTTTTACCAATTTATTTATTAGTGTATCACTGTTATACTCGTTTGTACCTGGGCGAAGCCGGGCCGGTTCGCTAGTATTTTATAGTTTCGTGACATGAAATCGGTAACTTGATAAAAATAGCAATCTTGCAAAACTTAGCAACCATTATGTGGTTTTTTAAGCATAAATGTAAGAATTTTAACTCAAACTCTTAATTTGTACCAATTTCAGAACTTTGTTTTACACGAGTGTTTTACACAGGAGTGGCGTGTTGCAGTTTCTTTGAAATCCCGCGCTTGGTTCAATTGCTGTGATGGTTTAATTTCTAAGTATCTTTCATTACTTTCAATTTTATGTACAAATTATAAATTGAATTGCGGGCGAACTCTATAACTAGTTCCCGAGAAATGTTCCTTGCATTCAAGTAACACGAAAAGTTATTTTGAGCTGTAGCTTAACGTATTAATTTTGTTCAATATTGAAATTTTTACTTTTGCAATTTAGACTTTTTAAAATTCCTTTTTTTTTTTTTTGTTTAGGGAATGCGTACCCGGAGCTAGAATAAATTAGGTGGTTTGATAGTCGTATTAACTAAATGAAAGTCAACATATTGTTTCAATAAATATTAATTAAAGCGGGGGAGCTTTGAGATTAAAAGGAAAAAATGGTATCGTAATTATTATTCTCATACATTAATAAGCCACGGCGCATTATTTAATATTGAAGCTACTCAAACGGAAAGTCTTCGCCTTAATCATGGCTCCGAAGGCTGATGTGTGCAGACGTACTGCGGAGGTCGGCGCACTCCACCTCCTCGCGTCTTCATGACGCAGTGTCTCGGCGACAAAGACGCAGTTTGCCGCGCTTCCTGCCTGGATATCTGGCGCGTGTTGATTTACAAAGGCCACGGCTTCCAACCTTTGGAGGGGATTTCTTCTGTCGTGGTTTAGGTGCTCACGACTGTGTCCCAATTACTGGCGATATGTTTGAGAATGTGGTCAGGCTCGCAAGGCCTGATTGCATGCTCATAACAGTATGAAACATATACGTTTTTAAATTCATTTAGTTTGTTTTATTTTTTTCTCAAAGCCGTTTTCCTCCATAAACAAATTTTTTCCCCAGACTGTATTTCATAACACAACGATAAAATGTTGCAATATGCTAACATAATAGAAAATAATTTCAAATCTTGAACACTTTTAAATGGTGCTCCATTGATGACGGGGAAGAATAGGTGGGGCAAACAAAAATTTGTGTTGGTCACGTATACATTGTCAGTTTATTTACGCAAAGTTGTAATAAATGAAATAATGTATACTTTTATTACAAGTTTTACGGCAGTGATAGTACAGTTTACGTTAAATTCGGTAATTGTATTCAAAAGTATACAGAATGTTTCGTAACTTATGTTACAGACTTTGGGAGGTGATTTCTTACGGAAATGCATTATGAAATCGCTGCCTGACTTATGACCGGAAACTACGTCCAAGGGTAGAAAAATCCCAAAAGTTGCGCTTTAAAAATAGTTTTTATTAAAAAAAATTGAACCAAATTAATACTAAGTTACTATATTTGGTGTACTTGGTATAATGGCGACACAACAATTTGTTTCCATTTTATTAAATAAACTCAATTTTTGATGTCCAGCTTTCGGGGTTGTTTTCTACCCATAGACGTAGTTCCGCACATAAGTCAATCGGCAGGCATTTTCGTAATGATTTTCCGTAAGGAATTTCCCCCCCCTCCTCCTAAAGTCAGTAACATAAGTTACGAAACATTCTGTATATATATATATATATATATATATATATATAAGCTATACAATATTTTGTTGGCGGGCCAGTGTGACGAGTGTGGTGGGCCGCTAATTGGACAACCCTGCAGGTCTTTTTCACAGATTACAGTTCTTCACATGTACAAAATTAAAGTAAAACAACTAACATATTGCTGATAGAACTTATTCACAAATGGGTCACAGAGAATTGGCAGACATCAAACATTCCTTTACCTGCATATCTCACATGAAAGTCCTATGTATTACCATCATGCCTGGCATAATGTGTATGTGTAGTTGAAAAGTAAACATAATTTTCCAAATGATGTGCATCATCACAATCGCCTTTTGCTGCATCATTACTCATTAACAAATTTTTGAACATTGTTGCCGACAATCTTTGAACATAATTAGCACATATTGCACTCAGAACAAAAATGTNATTAACAAATTTTTGAACATTGTTGCCGACAATCTTTGAACATAATTAGCACATATTGCACTCAGAACAAAAATGTCATACGTTACCATAGACCAATGTTAAGGTTAGAAGTAGGCTACTGGATTCTCAGTAGCATTAGTTTATGCGGATTTGTAATATTTTCAGCATTTGTAAGTGGTCTGNAGAAGTAGGCTACTGGATTCTCAGTAGCATTAGTTTATGCGGATTTGTAATATTTTCAGCATTTGTAAGTGGTCTGTGCTATTATCTTGAATTGGGATATGTAATAAATTACCTTTAATGTACCTTCAAGATGTTGATATTGCTTAGAAATTCAGCATACCTTTGTGTTAATTAAGACATGCTTTGAGTCAACACTACCCAAAAGATGAACCAACAATATATTTTTCGTTTGCAGTTGAAGATGGGATACAAGATAATGACATTGGCTCTGGATCTCAGGATGGATTTCTGCCACCTCTGGTTCGTCTGGAAAAATATGCAACATCATCAAACATCTTCAATCGGTGAGTTTTTCCAGGTTTATTCGGATAGGTACTTATTGTTAACTACAGAAATAAAAATAACAGTGGCTGTTACACATGCTATTCTTGTGCATATACCCAACATAAGCATTTTACTTTTCCTTGCCTAATAAAGTTCACTTAGTTCCTGCCCTCCCCCCACCCAAAATTTCCTAATTATGTATAATATTGGATGGAAGCTACCATCTACATTTGCGGCTTTCAGCATTGCTTTTTCTATGCAGAAAATTAGGTGTTTTATTAGGTTGGCGTGTCTTGTACGTGCACGTACATGCATACGTTGACGTCTCAATGTTGCTCTCTTGCTTTCCGTGTGAAANGGTTGGCGTGTCTTGTACGTGCACGTACATGCATACGTTGACGTCTCAATGTTGCTCTCTTGCTTTCCGTGTGAAACTGAAATTGTTAAGGGTTTTGGAATGAAACTTTTAACACTGACATAGGCTAAACATTTTTAGATTTCAAAAGTTCATAAGCATTTTTTAAAAATAGTTTTTCCTTATGTAATTTTTATTGAGAATATGGTGTGACTGTGGATAAGGCATTTTATACTTCCAAAGTGCCAACTCTTTAATAGTATGCATGACTACAACCACACACATCCAAGCTTTGGGCTAGCTGACTAATGTGCAGTGTAAACGGATTTTTTTTCTTATTGCTGCAATGTTCTGAACTAATATTACAAGTGGAAGTAATATATCTGTGTTGCACATGTCATTTTTTATTTTCCTGTACCATGTTAATTAAAATTGATGTGATACAAGTCAAACTTTCAATCTTCACATTTGACATGTTTGCAACATTTATTCAGCAGAGCGATAATCTCATTTGTGTTGTAATAAATACCAAGGTATAAAATATCCATGCCAGTGCAACAGCTGTGCGTGCTTCTTTTGAAATGTTAATGGCAAAAAGGATTATTGTGATGACGTAGCAGTGTGGATCTAACCTCAACATAAATAGTTTTAGTTATTCATTTTTTATATTTTATCTCTTTTTAAAGTTCATGAAAGTCACTAGCTACTTTATCAAATAAATATATACAGCTTCTGATGCGTGTGATCCTTCATCTTGTATATATAACGAGCCTGATGTCGTGCACAACGAAAATACAATTGTTTGTTGTTTACAAAAAGCACTGTAAAGCACTGCAGCTAATAGAACTGATTAAAGTTTGTAATACACAAAATGTTGAAAGTGTAACGTATTCGGTTTATCAGTGTATGTACATTGCTCGCCAACTTAGCAGGTGAGCGGCGAGTAGGCTAGAACCTTGCGTACAATGATATTAATAATAATGATGATATTCTTGAAATGTTACTCTTCTTTCAACAGCCACCACCTGCTAACTGTGCCGGCGGGCGCTGTACGTGATTAGACTTTGTCACAAAATGTGCGAGTAAAAGAAGTTGTAGGGAGTGTCGAAATGGGTTTTCTGTTGAAGTAAGGATACATGTACTGTGCTGTAAAAATATGCATTCCTGCTTAAATTACAGTGCTGAAAATAAGTGAAAACAAATCTGCCAAAGCAGCCGGCATCTTTTAAGGATGACTTAAGCAACGTGTTGACGGTGCCTTCAGCTACAAAACTTAGGGCGAATGGTGTGTTTCGTAACCTTTTGTAACATCTCGCATATCTCACATGTAAGAAAGGAGAAGAAACTTTATATTGGAATTGAATAAACAAAAGGAATATGATTTATTTGCGGAAATTACTGTTCTGCATTTAGCCCAGTCACATATTTTTCTGCAGAATATGCCGCAACAAGGAGGACATACACTGTATTATACTGTATAAAGGTAAGATTCTGTAGATTTTGGACATGTGATTTGCCCTTGATAATTACTCCCCTTCTCCTTTTTTTTTTTTTTTTTTAATAAGTTGTTGGTAGGCGCACTTGCGTACAAATGTATGTGTACAGGTATAGTGTTGCCATGTTGGTAAAGGAACGGAGGTTTTGAATAAATAAAATCGAACTGAATTTAACTTTCTAATTAATTTTATAATTTCTTTCTCAGTGTATTATGTCAGTTATTTATGTATTTCATTATTTATAAAACTCGATGTGCCTTTCAACAATTTGAGCTTGCTTGAAGACAGTCGACTTGATCGTCTTTATCATCAAAAGGGCCATAACGATGGTTACTCATAAGCATCTTTATGTGGCATTCTGCGAGCCAGATTTTTACTGATACCTTTGTGCAAAGATGCAGGTTTGGCAACGCAGCAGGCTGGCTGTGTTCTAAAATCAACAANTTTTTTTTTTTTTTTTTTTTTTTTTTTTTTTTTTTTTTTTTTTTCGTTATTACAGAATGCATTATCTCAAATTTTGTTTTTATAAATTTTGAACTATAAGTGAAATATATTTCTTAATACATTTTCGAATAATACTTCTAAAAGAAATGTACTTCTTTCTCTGGGTACAGGATTTCTGGCGGTACTAGTTCATTTTGAGCATCACGGATAGCAGTACTGACCCGTAGCCGAATCCGTCACTTTGTAGTCAAGTTAAAGCGAGAGTATTACTAGCGAATTATAAAATATACTCCTTAAATGTATTCCAGTCACCATTTATTTGTGCAGAAATATAACAGAATATAATATTTATCTTTTTTAGGGCATTTCAAAGTGTTCTTCTTTTCTGTAAGACGTATTTGTAGAAAAAAACCTCAATACATCAGCCATTTTCTTTCCACTGTCGTTCATAAAGACACCTTGTCGACTCTTGTCGACTGGTCTTTATACAGGATGGTCCGCCTAACATGGACACCCCCAACATTTCCGGAACGGTTGCAGATAACAAAATGCAGTTTTCGCTAAATGAAATTACGTATGGGGGCAAGTAATTTGCCGCAAAGAGACTATTCGTAACACGTCTATGGATAGAAATAATTAAACAACATATAATTTTCCCCCTAGAAACATACATTTATTTCGATGGCATCTGAAAGTACGCGCAAAGAGAAATTCAGTGATATAGCATATGTAATGGTAAGTAACACAGAAATGCCAAGAAATAATGTGCAAATATGATTAAGTTAAGTGGCCCGATAGCATGAGGTAGTGGACCTATACTCCCAGCTGTAAGCAAGGAACACGCGCCGTGACTCATTCTGGCGGGACCCCTTCCTTATAGCAGCGCAGCACCTTTTCCCATAATCTGTTATGGTAAGCGGTATTGCAGTGTGTAGCTGTACGTACGCAATAAAATTCACGAATGAGGAAAAACTTGACGCTCTACTTATTTACGGCGGCTGTACTTATTTACGGTGAGTGTTGCAGAAATTCCAAGCAAGCTGTCTAAATGCATTGTGAAAGGTATCCTAATCGAACGCCCATCTCACGGCAAACGATACGAAGAATTTGTACACTTCTCTTGTCACGAGGTGATTTGAATTCCACAACCTCAGTGCGACGAAAGACTGCTTCGGGCGAAACTCATCGACACGATGTATTGGCACGTATCGATGCAAATCCCCTCACGGATACGCGAAATTTTCCCAGGTTCGTAGGAATAAGTAAATAAGTGTGTTACTGATACTGCGCCAACAAAAATTCCATCCATATCACGTGGCTCTTCATCGGCATTACATCCAGCAGCGTGTTCAGTTTTGTTGGTTTGTTCCGATGCCTGTAAGGGATGATAGCAGTTGTCTGAATAACATACTATTTACCAATGAAGCGACCTTCACAAACCACGGGCGCGTAAATTTACGAAAATATGCACTGCTGGGCGACGGAGAGTCCGCTTTGGGTCCAGCACCTGAAGCACCAGCGACAGTGGAAAGTGAACGTGTGGTGTGGAATTCAAGGGACAATGGCCCGCTGTACGTACGCTCATTTACTCAGAAATCTTACCGGCACTTCTGGAAGACATAACCGCTCGACATACGTCGTGATATGTGGTTTCAGCGTGATGGTTGTCCTGCGCATTTTGTTTTGGTGGCGAGGCAAGTGTTAAATGAAACTTTTCCAAACCGGTGGTTAGGGCGTGGTGGTGGTGTAAGATGGCCAACTCGCTCGCACCCCCGACCTAACACCTCTTGAATTTTTCCTGTGGGGAACACTGAAAGATAGGCTGTACAACACGGTTCCTACGACGCTAGAAGGCACGCAGGAACGCATTGTGGCAACTTGCAGAGGCATTACGCCAGAAACACTACAGGCCGCTCGTCGCTCGCTACATGTGCGTTTACAGATGTGTATTGCTATCGATGGTAAATACATCGAGCTCATGCTGTGAAACGACCTAATGTGAAGCATTTAAAACATAACTGTGCTCTTTTGTACTATATGCATGGCGATGCGATTGCATTTCTCCTTAAGTTAGTTTGTTCTATTTTTGTTGTGCATCTGTACACACACGTTACTCAGTACAGTTAATGAATAGGAAACAAATATCCTGAATTACGTTGGTATCTGAATAAAATATAATGTATTGATATCAGACTTGCACTCATATTGCACTTCGTCCCTCCGCTGCGGTGCTCTCCTTTGTACAATATCGCATTCCATGGCCCTTGCCCCATTAAGCTAAGCGCTACGCTGCTATTAGGAAGCGGTCCCACCAGGATGAATCACGGCGCGTGTTGCTTGCTTACAGCTGTGAGTACAGGTCCACTGCCCTACGCTACCGGTTCACTTAACATAATCATATTTTGGCATTATTTCTTGACGTATGTGTTATTTTCCATTGCATATGTGCTATATCACTGAATTCCTCTTTGTACGTACTTTCAGATGCTGTTGAAATAAATGTATTTTTCCAGGGGTAAAATCATATGTGGTTTAATTATTTCTGTTCATACACATGTTACGAATAGTCTTTTGCGGCATATAACTCCCTCCCCCCTCTTACGTAATTTCATTTAGCGAAATTTTTAGGGGGTGTCCAGGCATTCGAAAGTCCATCATGGAATCATATTGAGTTACATAATACCATTTCGTCTCTTAAGAGTCATCTTTACATCTGCAGGCGTAAGTATGCAACCTGTATTAACCCCATTTAATCTAAGGTTAATCTATTTTTGAGGTTTTTGGCGAAACCATATACGTCACCGCCTGCAATGCGGTATCAAATTAAAGGTATTTATACCATCATTGTGCATATAACCAGTATATTGTAATATCCTAAGTGAGATTTAAATAGAAGCAAGATTATTGATAAAAAACATGACTACAAATGAACTGGACACTTTGTAGCTTAAATACCGGACCAAAATAGTATTTGGCTTTTCTATGCCGCATCTTCAATGTTTTCTGCGTCGAAATGTGTTATGATATTGTATCTGATGTGTACGGCACTTCTGATAAATACAAAAAACTAAACTATTTTGTGATAACAAAATCGTGCAAGGAGATAGAACACTTTTATCCTGGGCTCAAAGGCCATCTCTGCTCATTGTTAAAAGGACGCGCAGTAGGGGGTGACCAGAGAACTCACAGGCAAGAGATTTTACCAGAGGGCTCGGGAAATCCGCAGTCTTCGTGCACTGCCTCTCGTTGAAAGAAGAACGCTGTAAGAAATCGAACACCACAATACGACCGGGCTGCAATCGCTGGCTAAAAAAAATTTGTAAATGGATGTGAGAATAGTTGATACTACTAAATTAATTTGAATTAATATTTTTCCCGTATAGTATATGGGCACTGCGATCAGCAAAAATTAAACTTAAAACGGGTGTCATGTTTTATGTAATCCTAATATTGGTAAATTAATATTGTGAAACTTTGTAAAATGTTGTGAGCCAGTACCTGTAGAAAATAATAAATAACAAATTTCTTAGTATAAGAGTATAAAAAAACACTCAAGTAACGTTGACTAGTATACATATTATTATTGAATATAAAGGGGACTATAGAAGGGGCCAGACTTAACAAGAATTGTGTACGTTTTACGGGAGTTAGTTTTCTGGCTCGACACGAGGTAGTTCAGTAAATTTAGACAGTTCTAGGAAAGTAGTGCGGCCACAATGTATCCCTCCCACAGCTGCTCTGTCAATGAAGAAAGCAATATTTGTGAATAAACGCTGTAACACAATATAGGATATTATAGCTAGGATGCCATTTCCATCAGTTTTATTTTCGTTATGACCAAGTGATACAGTTAGGGTTCTGTTTATTTTATTGTCGGGGCGGGCGGGGTACTCTAGTTTGTGTTTCACGAGACGGCATTGTTTTGCCGCTCTTCTTGCGATGCAATAGCGATATGAATCGCATATTGTTTTTATGGTGCAGTGAACAATTTTGCTCGTTCGGAAATATTCAAATTACTATAACTTGGAAAGTTTAAACTTCACCAAAACACGAAAAAGCTATCAGTATGTCGCTGTTCGTATCGTTCTTACATATGCGAGAAATAGACACTGTAAACCATTTCTGCAAAATTAACCTTATACATAAAAAGTGAATTTTCAGTGTAATAAATAAGGACAGAAGGGTGTTTTTTTAAAGGCCACATACATTTCAAAACTTCCCGCAAGGAAAAAAAACACGACATCATGTCGCTGTTCCTACCGAGGCAAGAAATACACACTGTAAATATTTTAAGCTAAGTTAAACTTACAAATAAAAATCCTTGGAATTTCAATATAATAAACTCTTGTAAAAAGGGAGTGTTTAAGACCACGTACATTCAAAAAATCCTAACAACAGTTTCGAAATATATTATTTACATAACACAATAACTTACAGTTTGTAATTCTTAATCGCAATTCCTGAAGCGTTGTCCTATGACAATCCTTGGACGATTGCATCACTAAAATCACTCGTGTCTACAACTAATACGAAAGAATTTATTTGCAGACTCATTCAATTAATACAACAACAAAAACCAACCAACTAAATTAAACGTCAGAACGTAAATATGTACTTAGCCAGTCGTGCTTCATAGTCGACGGTTAAGGAAAATGGCGGACCAAGGAACAGTCAACCAATTAACAGATGCCGATAATACATTTCACTCGAGAAGACGCACTAGACAGGCGCCTACATCGAACTATGCTTGTTGGCATGTGTAAATACTGCAATAATTAAATGCCAATATAATATTCCGACCACACCAGCAAAGTACTCAATCACGTTTCACATAACCGTGATGTACTCATGATCTATTCTAATTTCTTAAAATGTTTTTAAGGTCCATGGTATACAGTCCAAAAATATTGTGCATTAACGAAAAACGTAATTTAAATTATAAGTGCTGTAAGTGTCATTAAATGTCAAAGTTATAGTTTTTAATTCCGAGTACTATTTTCCCCCCATAATCATCGCATAAATCGTCAATATAACAACATATATCTCAATACAACCATCAAATGACGTTATACTTTGCAAATTACAGCATTTACTGTTCACATGCTGTGTAGGTCTGTCAAAATTGACTGAAGTTAAGTGAAACGCAGTATACGCAATATTGGGCCAGAGAACTAGCTCCTAACACTAAATTGCATTATTTTTTATAGTAAGGCATATCAAGCGTGGTGACAAATGTAGGTGTGTGTGTTTGTGTGCGCGTGTGTATGTATGTACAAACACATACATATATGCAAACATTTCTTATGTCCCACACGAGTGAAACTGTAAGTTTATGGAACACCATAAGTTATGCGACTGGTTTGTATAATTAATATGCTATTATTTCAGGCTGCAATTGTTGGTTACAAGACGAAAAAGGTTTTGTTCATTGGCGTACGAAATAAGTACTGCACTGTGTGTGATCAAGCACAGAAACGAGGGAAGGAACAGCCATTGCACACATGTTACAAGAATTGGAGTCGAGAACAAAGTGCATCCAGTATGGAAGCTGACATTATCGTAGAAGGTTTTTGCAGAAGTGAAGAAACGTATGGTTTGCGGTATAGAACTGCGATGGCCGATGGTGATAGTAGTGTATACAAAAAACTACTTGAAGCAAGACCGTATAGAAGCTTAACTGTCGATAAACTGGAATGCCAAAATCACCTTTTGTGTAATTACTGCAACAAGTTAAAAGACATCTGGACAACTGGAAAAAATGGCCCATTTCATCTGAGGAAACAAATACATGCCAAAAGCTTACAGTTGCGTGGTGCTGTTGTAAAAGCTGCTGAACACAGAATGAACGAAGAGCTGGCTATGCACGAACGTATAGCGAACCTGCGAAATGACATCATAAATAGTGTTGATCATGTTTTTGGCGACCATCAACGATGTGCTTCATACTTCTGTGCCGGTGCAAAAGAAGATGAGAGAAATATTATTCCGCTTCTTAATGAGCATGGCCTGTACCAACATGTAAAATCTTTGGCAGGTAACTTGAGCAGGCATAGCCGCAGTTTGCTTTACAACGTTAACAACAATTGCGTTGAGCATTACAACTCTGCAGTGGTGAAGCAGACGGGTGCCAAGCGCATCAACTACACGAAAGGTGGATCTTATCAAGCGCGATGCGCCGCGGCGGTGGTAGCCTACAATTCTGGAGCCGTACACTATAAACTTCATAAAAAGGTATGTGGTAAAAGTCCAGGTACATTTACAAAAAGATTAGAAGCTCAAAGAANCTATAAACTTCATAAAAAGGTATGTGGTAAAAGTCCAGGTACATTTACAAAAAGATTAGAAGCTCAAAGAAGACGAAAAGTGGAAGTAGCTAGAATAAAGCGAAAGAATGTAGGTGGAAAGCCATCTCTAAAACCAAAGAAGCTGTTTTCTG